>JACXGM010008817.1:0-28401 GCA_016801145.1 Umbra pygmaea | reverse complement strand
CTTTTCTTCAGCAGGGACAGGGAAGATGGCTAAAATTGATGGGAAGATGGATGGAGCCAAATACAGGACCATTCTGGAAGAAAACCTGATGGAGTCTGCAAAAGACCTGAGACTGGGACGGAGATTTGTCTTCCAACAAGACAATGATCCAAAACATAAAGCAAAATCTACAATGGAATGGTTCACAAATAAACATATCAAGGTGTTAGAATGGCCAAGTCAAAGTCCAGACCTGAATCCAATCAAGAATCTGTGGAAAGAACTGAAAACTGCTGTTCACAAACGCTCTCCATCCAACCTCACTGAGCTCAAGCTGTTTTGCAAGAAGGAATGGGCAAACATTTCATTCTCTCGATGTGCAAAACTGATAGAGACATACCCCAAGCGACTTACAGCTGTAATCGCAGCAAAAGGTGGCTCTACAAAGTATTAACTTAACGGGGCTGAATAATTTTGCAGGCCCAATTTTTCAGTTTTTTATTTCTTAAAAAAATTGGAAATATCCAATAAATTTCGTTCCACTTCATGATTGTGTCCCACTTGTTGTTGATTCTTCACAAAAAAATACAGTTCCATATATTTTTGTTTGAAGCCTGAAATGTGGCAAAAGGTCGAAAAGTTCAAGGGGGCCGAATACTTTCGCAAGGCACTGTATATGTGAATGTGTGTCTGTGTGTTCTCATCTCAGTGGATTTGAATGTTTCCCCCTCAGGGGTAGGAAGACGGCCAGCTAGACGAGTGGGGGAGAAATGTGTCACATCCTAAAGCTTCTAGCCCCCCCCCCCCACCTTGCTATCACACCACAGAAGCTAATTTTATCCCGCCTATTGATTAGTGAAGTGGTTGTGTTCCATGCCAGGCTGTCTGTGGGTCGGCAGACCATCATTGAACACAGTAGTAGATCTGCGAGGCGCTGCTGTCTAGACCGCCAAATTGTCACTAGCCTCCTAAACTCTTCTGTTGTAATTATACTGCATGAATGAGGACAGGTCTCAGAAAGTTAAGGGTTGGGCTCCATTGTTAATTTTCCAAGGGCGTAGGAGGGAGTTTGATATTGTGAGGAGACTTTTGATACGTTTTGCTACATGTCTCTTATTATTGAGAGGGACCACATTACCTCATTCTAACCCCCCCCCCACTCTATATTTACGACAGAAGCTATTCTGGTGTTATAGCATTAACAGCGGAAATCACAACAACCGAGAACCATGTCGTTTCTTACCTCATATTCGGCCCCCTTTTGTGACTCATGGATCGGTTGAGTTGGGGAGGCTCAGACAAAGCAGAGGCGGAAGACACGCGTGTCCTTGGGGGTGGGGGGTTTTAGCCATAAACCTCTTGCACTGCAATCTACGAGGAATCGACTATTCATCTCAGAGTTGTGTTCTGCAGTGTAGGATGGTTGCAGACAGATTTAATCACACGTAGGTCAGATGGACCGCGAGAGAGAGCCTGAGAACCACATCAAAAGAGTAGAAGAACCCAAACAGTCAGATCATGGGAGTCAAATTTCGGCTTCTGAAACGAACCCCAGTTCAATCTCCAAATAAAACTGAATATTTAAAGACAGCGTGCAGAGACATAATTTGAATCAGATCAGTTGCCTAGATTTCCACAATGCATCTTTTCACAAAAATCTTCCCTTCATGATAGAAAGGAACCCTTTAGTCAACACACTGTCTTATAACCAATGTTGATATGATCAAAACAGAACAGTGTGAACTCAGATACACCGAGCTGCATTTAACAGTCATATGATGACTAGCAATTGTGTTTTTGTGAGTTTTGTGCAAACCCCCTGAACAACCACTCATGTTTCTGATGGTCACGTAACATGGGGGGAATACCGCGCGATGCTTCATTTCTTCCTAACAACCGTTTACTTCTCTGACACTCATTAGTAATAATGGGGAAGGGACTGTAGGGATTTTCTCATTCATCATATTAGGGCCTTTCTGTAGACTTGTTGGAATAAATTCTGGGCCTGAAACTGTAACCACAGAGGAAGAATCTACTGTACCTACAGATGTGTTACAGTGTGACCACAGGTCTACAGTGATCTAATCCTTCTTGAGTTTACCGTAAACAGTGACAGGATTAACTATGTTATACAGTACCTCAAATCTAGTTTTTCCTTTATTTTTCTGGTGGCACAGGATTGTCTAGCGGTCTAAACCCATTGTCCTTTTAGAACGAACCTCATCCACTTTCTTTTCAGAAGAAATGTAAAAAGGACCTAAATGAAATATATGAATAAAAAATCTGTGTTGCAACAAAGGATGCTGAATGTAGCCTTACTGAGAAAATGTAATACATATTTATTTATACCAAAGTAAGCTTCTTAACCATATTACTACCCCTCCTGCTCGTTAGCAAGACTAGACGTTTCTCACTCTGTAGGGGCGGGTGGGGTTAAGTGTTACCGGCCTACTTCCTGTCTCCTCTCACTGAAAAGACGAGGTGCGAATGAGATACTCGTTCTCTTTCTCCCCCAACACACACGCACAGACGACGGCTTAACAATTAGATCAGCCCCCAGTATAAGATGCTAATTACACAATGTACCTTTTGAGAAGCATATTAGCATAGTATACAAAGCTAGACGGTTAAGAAATAACCCTTAAAGACGACATCCGTCCGACTGATTTGAACACCACGGCTGTCTTTTTCCTCAATGGCCTGAAATTAACTTGATTCACCACTTTTTCACTCATTACCTGCCCACCTTCATATTCACTTGGGTCAGTCATATAATGTGGAGATGCGTATGTTAGCAACCCACTGTCCCCCGGCTCATTAATGGCCCATTTGGCCTTGCCAGGCTTTCGGGCAGTGACTCACACGCACACACATCCAACGACAAATAAACATGCGCACGAGTGCGCACACACACAGCAGCTGCCCTCGTTAAGATGAAACTGTCCTTTTTATGAGGAATTATCAGTGCCGGTTTCAGTGTTTTAATTAGCTTTTCTAGTTGTTTTAAAAAAGATACGAGCTTGTTGGTGGGAGAGTATGAAAGCCTGACCAATTCCAATGGCAGTGTATAGAAAGAAATGTGTAAATGCTGTTAGTTTGTATTAGGTTACAGTGTGCAGAAACTACTTGGAGTCTGAAAAAATGCCTTGACATTTTACAAATGACAAAGTGAAAATGAGTTCCCTTATTGAGATGCAAAGTGACAGAGATATTTAGTTTCCATGGTGAGGTTAGAATACCTGTTGAACTTCCCTGTTTGGAACATATGTGGTGTTTCTCAGTGTGGGCGGAGGGGATTGAGACCCTGTATACAGTATGTGATGTCATCATGTTCTATCATACATCATATTGGATGTTCATAAAGCAGACTTCCTGTTCTGTTTTTTAGCTTGACTCTATATCGATTTAATTCACATTAAACAGTTTTGATTATAATAATCCAATAATTTTCATGTTTTGAAAGAAATTAATATCTTCATTCACCAAGGTGGCATTACATTGATAAGAAATTGTCATCAATTTATGATTAATTAAAGATCAGCTACTGTACAAGACTTCATCAATAAGTCACTGAAAAGAATGCTGTTTAAAAAGTGGACTTTGCCATTGCAGATATATGTGAATATTTAATTGTAAATCATTAATTTCCAACAGTGATATTACTAATGTTGCATGTTTATCTTGGAAATGTATTTTAATCAAATTAATTCCACTTTAGGTGAAGGTATCAATTTCTAACAGTTCTGGGTGATTCTAAACTTTTAGTCCCCAGTGTAATTGTTCACATACAATGGCAAAGCCACTTTTTCAGCAGCAAGTACAGTATTTCAGTGTCCTAATAAAATAATTTTGCTCATCTGTAATCATATTTTGGCAATCATTTCTTATCAATGTCATGACACCTTGATGAATGAATGTATCATTTTCTGTCAAAACACATGTAAATTCCTGGATTATTCCAAAACTTTGGCACCCAGTGTATAATATATATAGCTATGGAAAAAAATTAGAGGCCACTGGAAAATCAACAGTCTCTGTTTTGTGTTTGGGTGTACATTTTTGTTTAATTCTATAAACTACTAGCAACTGTTCTACAAATTACAAATAAAAAAATTGTCATTCAGAGCATTGACAACTGGTCAAAAAATAAAAACTGGTCAAGAAATAACAACAAATATGCTTTGTTGTCAGACCTCAAAAAATGCTAAGACAATAAGTTCATTTTTATAATAACAAAGAGTTCCGAAATCAATAATTTGTTTGAATAATAATAATTGAATAATAATAAAAATAATAATAATTGGCTTTAATGAATCTTGGCATGCTCTCCATTGATGTTGGCTGACTTATTGCCATTCCTGGAACAAAAACTCAAAACAGCTCGGCTGTGTTTGATGCCTTGTGAACATGCATTTTCCTCTTGATCACATTCCAGAGGTTTTCAATGGGGTTGATTTTAGAAGCATTTGCAGTGGTCTCTTAATTTATTTGCAAACCTTTATATACAGTACTGTGCAAAAGTTTTAGGCAGGTGTGAAGAATGCTGTAAAGTAAGAAATCTTTCCAAACATGACATGTTACTAGTTTATATTTATAGATTAACAAGACACAAAGTGAGTGAACTGAAAAAAAGCTAAATCAAATCAAAATTTTGTGTGACCACCCTTTCAAAACAGCATCAATTTTTCTATGTACACTTTCACAGTTTTTAAAGGAACTCGGCAGGTAGGTTGGCCCAGTCATCTTTGGTGTGATTAAACTAACCACAGTTCTTCTGTGGATTTGGGCAGCCTCAGTTGTCTCTCTCTCTATATGTAATCCCAGACAGACTCAATGACGTTGAGATCTGAGCTCTGTAGGGGCCATACCATAATTTCCAGGACTCCTTGTTCTTCTTTATGCTGAAGATAGTTCTTAATGACCTTCGTTATATGTTTGGGGTCATTGTCATGCTGCAGAACATTTTTGGGGCCAATCAGATGCCTCCCTGATGGTTAGTGCTGGGCGGTATGACCAAAGACTATATCACAGTATTTTTCCAAATTCTACTGGTTTCATGGTATGAAAGTATTTTTTTTTCATGCATAATCAGGTGTTCCCATTTTCTACTGGTTGAGAGAGGAATTATTGCAGTAGGTTGTCTCTGTTACTGTCATGATGAGTGAATATTGTAGAATACAGTGCAGTTGAACATTTCGACAATTTGCCACATTTCAGGCTTCAAACAAAGATATAAAACTGTAATTTTTTGTGAAGAAGCAACAACAAATGGGACACAATCATGAAGTGGAACGAAATTTATTGGATATTTCAAACTTTTCTAAATGTGGCAAAAGGTCGAAATGTTCAAGGGGGCCGAATTCTTTCGCAAGGCACTGTACATATTGGATTGATGATCATTAGCATCTGTTTGATATAATTGTTTCTTCACACACCTGACGATGTGTCTACAAAATCCCTGATTTGTGCAAGTGTACCTAGATGAATTGATGCTGTTTTGAAGGCAACAGGTGGTCACAACAAATAATGATTTGATTTAGATTTGTCTTCTGTTCACTCACTCTCTTTGCATTCTGTTATTAACATGTCTATTTGTGAAAGCATTCTTACTTTACAGCCTTTTTTCACACCTGCCTAAAAACATTGCCTTTACAGTTCAACCCCACTGCAGTTCCCTCAGAAACACTCTAAATTAGATTACCACTGATCTAAAGCTAAGTACAAATGCTGCAATGATGGTGAGAATGCATACTGTATGGAGAATCGCTTGCTTATTCAGGTTGTCAAGTGATAATAAAAAATGCTAATAAAAAATGCTATCATTGCTAAATAATCCATGGTATCACCATCTACTCTTTCATTTGATCACTCAGTAGAAATCGCAAACGTAAACTGCCATTCTTTAGCAATCGTACAATAGCACATACTGTAGAGTAGTGAGTGCATAAAATGTTCATACTGGACACCCAGGGTACGGTAAATGAACCCACAACACTGATGTTAAAAATGCCATGCTCTAGCCAAGTGAGCTACATGGGGCCATCAAAGGGCTAGAATGTAGAATGTACCAGAAAAGTATTTTACATCATAGAAAAAAACAGATGCAATTTAAAAGGTGATTAGAGTTTTACCAAAAACAAGCCGTCATAAATAGAAGTGTGTGGTAGAATATATAACAAAAGAGTAGAAATGTCAATAGCAAGTGTTAGCTTACTATAATACATTTTCCAATGTAGGCATCAAAACACAAAATGTGGATTCAGCACTAAAACTGTCTAACTGTGATAAGACGTTGTCCAAATACTGCTTTTCCTGACTGTAAAAGACCAGGAAAATGTTTGACATGCAGGAGATAACCTCTTCCTGTTGGCACAGGACATGCTTCCCTTTAATTTACTGTCCCAGCTGTACTGAGTGACAACAGCACTTCCTGTAGAACAGGAAACTGATGGGAGCCTTCTTGGTCCTATGGAACATGCTGGACCTAAACTAAGCTTCAGAAATGGGCGCGTTTCATTCTGAGTTCTGTGTATGTTTCGGTACAGGACCTGATCCTATGTTGGGAAATGTACGACTGTACGGTACATGATACAAACTCATTTAAACAAACCTTTGTCTCTAAATAAGATCCTCCAGGCCAATTTGGTCTTAAAATAGATACTGGCCTAATATTGGTAGAACTTTACGGGTTTTATGCCTAAAAATATGTAAACATTGACGTTTCAGAAGGTTAAAAATAAACCATATCAATATTGCTGGAATTGTCATTTACACACATGTAGAATTGCTGTAGAGTGAGTCATCGTGACATATCAGGCTCTTTAGTGAGTGTTGTTGCCATAGGAGGCCCCACCTCTATCTGCAAACTACAGAGAGGAATCCACACTGAGGTTGGATTTTGAGTGAAACTACAGCAGTATAACTGGCTCCTCTGAAACCACTGAGCTCACACATCTGGGCTGGGTTAAGAGTGAGAGGGAGGTAGTGAGGGAGGAAGGGCTGCGTCGGTGTGTGTGATGTACGTACTTAGGAAATACGCAAGAGTTTTGGAAATAAGCGGGGGTAAGGATCCTTTGACAAGTGTGGTTTGTCTGTGTGTCTGTGTGTTTGTGTGTCTGTGCGTCTGTGTCTGTGTGTCTGTGTGTCTGTGTGTATGTGTGTATGTGTGTATGTGTGTCTGTATGTCTGTGTGTCTGTGTGTTGTGAGAGATCTCTCTGTTCCTCAGTTAATGAACATCTTCGGGCCTAAACAGGCAGACTCAACCATTAGAAGATACCTCCTACTGGGCCGATGAAGCTGTGGCATATTCTGAATAAACAGCAGATCTTTGGATTCACACTTCACATCACTGAAAGTTTTTCAAGAAAGAACATCAAATCATTTCCATATACTGTATTACAGTAAATGTAACCGTTTAACCTCACACCACACTGTGAGTTTCAGTAACATTCTCACAAATTTCACTGACTGATGTGAAACGAAAATGTGAAATTCTACCTTGGTTATTTAACTGAGAATGTCACTTATTTTTAAGTTGATGTTACAATGTTTCTGACCCAGAAATAATTTGTAAGTGAAAAACTAAACTATGACTAAACAGCCATTAGGGCAGGGGTCACCAAATCTGGTACAGTAGAGCTACCACCCTGTAGGGTTTCACTCCAACTGCACATAATGTAGCCTCATTCAGCTCACCATCCAACTAATTATTTGAATCAGGTGTGCTAAATTAGGGGTTAGAGTGAAAACAATCAGGATGGTAGCTCTCCAGGACCAGGGTTGGTGACCCCTGCATTAGAGGGTCCATGTGGCATAGTGGGCCAAGTGCATTTCATGAGAGTCTACGTCATGATAGTCATGGGTTTAAGCCTAACTATAGGTACTCTGACTTTCCCTGGTTGTCCTGCATGAGGCAGCGCATATTGGCATAATGCTACCTGGGATTTGGTTCAGATAAATCATATTAGTTATCCTGCCACAATGCTCTCGAGCGACTCCTTGTGTCCAGACTGGGAGCCTGTGGGTTCAATTGTGGAAGTATAGTTGGTGAACGTAATCATGCTGAGCATAATCTGACTAAAGGCTTCTGCGTTGGAGTCGCAGTGCGAAAAGAATCGACGGCTGGGCGACATGTGGTTGGATGAACCATGTGCGCGCCCTTCGCCATCCCACAGACTGCCGACAAGGCAGGATTAGAGGGAATTGGGAGATGGAAAAAAAAAATGCAGCCATTAAAATCTTTAGCTAACTCTAGGCAGTGCTAAAAATCAATGCAAGTAGGCATGTAAATTACTCCAGATGTTGTGTTTGATTTTAGGTGCTATAGAAATAAAAAATACACATGCTCACATATGATACTGTCACGACTCCACCTGCTCCAACCCTACGGCAGTGCACCATCACCCTCGCCAGCACCAAGATCCCATCTAACCCTTCCGGAGCCCTACCTGTTGTCACATCCCGAAAACTACCACACAGATCAGGCTAAAGTTGCTCCAAAGGACGGTGCTGCATCAGGCTGGTGGGTGGAGAGGCAGCAGCTTCACCTTACAGCACATTCTTGGACCGGATCTGGGCGGTCTTCGACCATCCCATAGAGGAAAAGGATGCAGGTGAGCCACTTTCATGCCTGACTCTGGATGATAGGACTGCTGCAGAGTATGCCCTAGCTTTCCCTATACTCATGGCATCATCTCGTTGGAACGATCGGGCATTGTGCATGTAAAGATGTAAAGATGTAAAGATGTAAAGATGGAGCTGACATGCTGAGGTGATGAAATGGACATTGACACCCTCATCTCCATTTCAATCAGGTTGGATGTCATGCTCCGCCTCCAACCCCTTTACGAACCGTCATTTCAACACTCACCATTGTTCCAGAAGCACCCGGGACACAAATACACCACCGTGGAGGTGGGTGGGAGCCCCTATACCCACACGCGAAGACGGGACTCCCGATCTAGATGGTCCAATGCCCACAACAGCCATGTGAGTTCTTCGACTCCCTCGATCACTACAAAGTTTATCGTAATACCCGTCAACCTCAATGATCATTTTCCATCCTTGGTTTCTGCTGTCTTTATAGAATCTGGATCCACAGGTGAATTAGGCATAGCACTCTTCCTATCACATCACTATCCCTACGACACCACCTCACCAAGAAGGGATCACCTTTCATGTTGTCACTTCCCCTGTTCACCAGGTTGTGTTTGGATTACCTTGGCTTTGTCTGCACCCTCCTGTCATCAACTGGAACACTCACCAAATCACCACCTGGTCTACCTCATGCTGCAAGGCCTGTCTTCCACATCAGTTGAGTCCCACTAGTGCCCTCCAGTCCACCATACCCTGTGAGTATCAAAACTTCATGGAGGTTTTTTCCACCTCTCACTCTACCCGTCTCCCTCCTCACAGATTCTGGGACTGTTCCTGATCGATGGAAGTATCCCCCCCACGGAACTGGGTCTACCTCCTGTCATGGCGGGAGACAGAGGCCATTGAAAAATACACTCAGGTGTCTTTACGACAAGGTTTCATACACTGCTTTTCTTTCACTGCATCGGCCAGATTCTTCTTTATGGCGAAGAAGGACGGAGGACTGAGGCCCTTCATCAATTACCGGAGGCTACGTCACGGTGAAGAACAGGTATCCACTTCCACTGGTGCCCTCTGCCATAGAACAGCTGTGAGGTGCACAGTACTTCACCAAGCTGGACCTGTGCAGCACCTATGACCTCATCAGAATCTGAGCAGGTGACGAGTGGAAGACGATGTTCAGCAAGACTATTGGGCATTATGAATACTGCGTGATGCTCTATGGCTCCCCAAAGGCTTCAGGAACTAAAGCTCCATAACGGATCTACTCACTTCTCTACTGAAGGAAGGAACCCACATTTTTAGTATGTTTATAAATAATTATAATTGTTTTAGTTTGTTTATAAATAATTATAATTTTTAGTATGTTTATAAATAATTATAATTTTTTGTATGTTTATAAATAATTGTAATTGTTTTAGTATGTTTATAAATAATTATAATTGTTTTAGTTTGTTTATAAATAATTATAATTTTTAGTATGTTTATAAATAATTATAATTTTTAGTATGTTTATAAATAATTGTAATTGTTTCAGTATGTTTATAAATAATTTATCTTGGCACATTGACTATTGTAATGTCCAGGATGGTTTCCATCTTAAATCAAGTTGAAAACAAGTTAAATCCTCTCCATCCAATCACAGCCAATGTTTTACCAGCACTCTGGTAGCAGTCCAGGGATACAGACTACGTATGCGGTTCCCTCTACGTGTGTAGCTCTCTTCTCTGGCCAACTTCTCGTTTAAGCTCTGTTCTGAATTTGCTTTGGTCTGCCAGCTCCTTGCCCCACTGTGATGACGGCATGAGTTGGCCAGAGATCTGGGACCTTGCCCAGAGGAGGCATATTATTATGCAAATTGGAATTAAGTGTCATAAATATTAAATATTTTGTTTTTCAATCAAACTCATGGATAGTATTGTGTCTCTTTGGATCACTGAAATCAATCTCAGACACCTGTGATAAATAGTTTGCCAGGTGAGCCCAATTAAAGGAAAACTTGTTAAGAAGGATGTTCCACATTATTTAGCAGGCCACAGGTTTCAAGCAATATGGGAAAGAAAAAGGATCTCTCTGCTGCGGAAAAGCGTCAAATAGTGCAATGCCTTGGACAAGGTATGAAAACATTAAGCATGATCATCTGTGAAGAGATTTGTGGCTGAATCAGAGCACAGATGGGTTCATGCAGATAAAGGCATAATAAGGTTACTGCCAGACAAATTCACCAGATTAAGAGAGCAGCTGCTAAAATGCCATTACAAAGCAGCAAACAGGTATTTGAAGCTGCTGGTGCCTCTGGAGTCCCGCGAACCTCAAGGTGTAGGATCCTCCAGAGGCTTGCAGTGGTGCATAAACCTTCTATTCAGCCACCCCTAACCAATGCTCACAAGCAGAAATGAATGGAGTGGGCCCAGAAATACATGAAGACTAATTTTTAAACAGTCTTGTTTACTGATGAGTGCCGTGCAACCCTGGATGGCCCAGATGGATGTAGTAGTGAATGTTTGGTGGATAGCCACCATGTCCCAATAAGGCTGCGACATCAACAAGGAGGTGGCAGAGTCATGTTTTGGGCAGAATCATGGAGAGAGAGCTGGTAGTCCCCTTTAGGGTCCCTGAAGGTTTAAAAATGAACTAAAATATCATTTGCATAATAATTTGGAACGCAGTGTAATGTACTTGGATTGTACATGCTGTAATAATGATGTGACATTTACATGTTGGATGAGCAGTGGTTGGATTAACCATGTGAGCACACCTCACCATCCCACATCTGTCCAAGGAGTTGCGGAGCTGTCGACAAGGCAGGGTTAGAGAGAGAATTGGGATAGTTACACTATTATTGTAGTGAGGTTGATAAGATATTGAAGCTATTTAGTGATATTACCAGTGATTTTAATTGTAACATTATATTTTTATCATGTTGATGAGATATTTAAAATACATTGACATTATGTTGATGTAATATTGATAGTCAGTGTTCGTTGCAGCACAAACATATCTTGGATCAGGCTGTAGCTATTTTGGCAGAGTTTCTGGGAGAGGGCTTGGCTACAGTAAACACAGATCCCAGATCTGAGGGTAGCCAGGCTAGTTGGCAGGGCTCGGGTGGCGGGTGGGAGAGCAGACGCCAGGCTACTGGGGAAAAGAACAGATTGGGGCAGATAATTCACTGTTGTATGCAGACAGCAGGCAGGATGTTATTGCATAAACATGGAGGTCCTTGCCCTGGACCTACCCAATACAGCTTCCTTCCCCCATCCCATGAAACTGTGGTGGGGCACAGTGGAGAGCAGGCAGGGCCTGGGTTGATATAGGTTCACACAACCCAATTTAGATGAGGGACTGATAATTATTACACTATTAAATATTTCTTAGCATTTATTTTCTGTTGCAATGTGTCTCTTGTTCAAAGTGAAAATGCAGAAGTCAACCTGAGCAGACATGTCGGTGGGTGTGGTCAATCAAACGTGATGACTAAACCAAGATACCAAATTCCATTCATGTCACCGCATACACTTAAATCATTCAGCATGGGATTTTTACCCAGCGACATTGTGTGCATACATTTTCATTCTTTGTACTGGTCACCCATGAGACTCAATCCCACAACCCTGGCAGTACAAGCGCCTCACTTCAACAACTGAACCTCAAAGTATGCTGTCTGTATAACTTACAGTAGGATACATATCTGACTGTGCTGAAATACAGATAGACTGGAAGACACCACCTTCCAGAATCTTCCAGATGGGCAATATGGATTGACAGGGATCTGTTTGTTGCTCTCTGCTTGTCTGTGGTAATATATTGTGAGTATTGTAGCTTCGGGTGGTGCAGAAGGGAAAGGCTGGGCCCAATCACACATGACCCACGCATTGGATTTTTGCTGATGCGTGATTCATACACCACCGTGCTTCTGTTCTGCACCTGCATGAGCAAAATGGGGTGTGTTTGTCCTAATATCCATTCTAATGTGTTTCCTTGTGTGTGTTGTAACGTGTGTGTTCTAACATGTTTGTTGTTTGTGTTCGGATGTGTGTGTTCGATATGTGTTTGTTGTGTGGGTTTTAATGTGTGTTCTAATGTATGTTCTATTTTGCGTGTTCTAACGTATGTTTGTTCTAGTTTGCGTGTTCTAACGTGTGTTTGTTGTGTGTGTTCTAATGTGCATTTGTTGTGTGTTCTAATGTATGTTCTAATGTGCATTTGTTGTGTGAGTTCTAATGTGCGATCTAATGTATGTTCTATTTTAGGTGTTCTAACGTGTGTTTGTTGTGTGTGTTCTAATGTGCCTTTTTTGTGTGAGTTCTAATGTGTGTTCTAATGTGTGTATTGTTATGTGCATTCGTTGTGTGTGATTTTATTGTGTTTTCTAATGTGTTCTAATGTACAGTATGTACTAATGCGTGTTCTAATTTTTGTGTTCTAATGTGCATTTGTTGTGTGTTCTAATGTGATCTAATATACACTCAAATAAAGGATTATTAGGAACACCCGGTCAATTTCTCATTAATGCAATTATCTACTCAACAACTCACATGGCAGTAGCTTCAATGCATGTAGGGGTGTGGTCCTGGTCAAGACAATCTCCTGAACTCCAAACTGAATGTCAGAATGGGAAAGAAAGGTGATTTAAGCAATTTTGAGCATGGCATGGTTGTTGGTGCCAGACGGGCTGGTCTGAGTATTTCACAATCTGCTCAGTTACTGGGATTTTCACGCACAACCATTTCTAGGGTTTACAAAGAATGGTGTGAAAAGGGAAAAACATCCAGTATGCGGCAGTCTTCTGGGCGAAAATGCCTTGTTAAGGCTAGAGGTCAGAGGAAACACAACACGCACAACCTTGAGGCGGATGGGCTACAACAGCAAAAGACCTCACCGGGTACCAATCATCTCCACTACAAATAGGAAAAAGAGACTACAATTTGCAAGAGCTCATCAAATTTGGACAGTTGAAGACTGTGTGACCGTTTGACTAGTACACGCTTTAGCAGGACAGGTGAAATAAGGAGACAGAGGCAATAGAGTGTAATCCAGGTTTATACTGTATTTCAGATGGGGATTCTTTTGTTTTCTCCATTATCTTTTCTTCATCACATGAACAAGTTCCAAAACAATAATAATAGTATAGGCGAGGCGACTCACAGGTCCCTAAACCGTTATTTTATAAACAACAAAAACTTCAAGGAAAAATATCACCTCCTATACTGTGAGGCTGGAGCTAAACATAATATTAAATAATAATGGTAACTTAGTACCAGTATCGAGCAACGATATTACTCCTGGAGCTGCTCGAATCTCTCCTTATCCAGATGCTATTTTAGAGGAGAGGGAGGGTGGCTTCTACCCCTCACCGTTTGTTACTGTAACACTTTGGCTTGTTACTCCAGAGTAGATTGGGGTATTCCGTCCTTTTCTTTTATTAAAACCCTTGTTCTTCACCACCACTCCTCTCGTACCTGGCCTCTTAGAGAGCCTCGTCCTCCGATTCCCCACCTTAAATAGAGAAGAAAACACTTTGGTTAGAGTGCACAGGTGTAATTGATTGCTTTCCCCATTCCCCTTTCTGTCCCCTAGAGGTCTCCCTTGTCTCCTCCTTTCCCTCTATCTCCCCCCTCAAGACCGACCCAGAGGGTCGAGTGCCAGGAGAGGCCGTCAGGTTAATCCGAGATAGTGCATCGGCATTGCCATGGGCTTTACCCGCTCTGTGCACCACTTTGAAGTGGACGGTTGAAGTGCCAGAAACCAGCGCATGATGCACCCATTGCTATCCCTTTATCCCAACCAGGTAGGAGGAGCATGGTCCGTCATCAATATGAACCTCTGCCCCAGGAGGAAATACCGAAGGTACTCCAGGGCCCATTTGATAGCCATCGACTCCTTCTCAATGGTGGCGTACTTTCGTTCTCTTTCTGACAGTTTTCTGCTGATAAAGAGGATGGGATGTTCCTCTTGTGACAGCACCGCCCCCAATCCTCTGTCCGATGCATCCGCCTGAACTGTGAAAGGTTGATTGAAGCTCTGAGGACGGGTTCGGCACATAGCATCTCCTTCAATTTATTGAAGGCCAGTTGAGCGTCTCTGTCCCACTGTACCTTATTGTGTCTATTCTTTTTCGTAAGATCAGTTAGAAGAGAGGCAATGGTGGCATACCCCAGGATGAAGCGCCTGTAGTATCCTGTTAGACCCAGAAAAGAGCGCACCTCTTTCTTCCTGTCTGGGAGAGGCCATTCTCGTATAGCCCGGGTCTTTTCACTCTGGGGACGAATTAGACCATTACCTATTGTAATGGTCTAAGCCCTGCATTCTCCAGTGTGGTCAGGACTGCATGCAGATGCTGAAGGTGTTCCTCCCCGTCATCACTATATGATGGCACAGGAGGGTGGTCTTCCCGGGTTTAGTGGAAAAAAACATTTGGAAATCCTTAACCACGTTCTTTATTTCGTCCCGCTGTGAGGTTGTAAGCCATCTCCCGCAGGGTACCTCCCTCTCCTCTTCACGCTCCCCCTCCTCGCAGTGTCCTACCCAAGCCTCCCCATCTCGTCCTACATAGGCTTTCAGGAGATTGACATGGTAGATCTGCTCGGACCGTCTCCTCCCCTGTAGACGGACCCTATAATTTACCGGTGATATCTTCTCCATCACTACATATGGCCCTTGCCACTGTGCCAACAGTTTGTGTTCAGGGGTAGGTATAAGCAGTAGAACTTTATTGCCTGGCTGGAACTCTCGAGGCTGCGCATGCCTATCATATGATTTGGCCTGATCTGCCTGTGCCTTGGTCATGGGCTCCTTGACCATCGGCCACACAGCGGCCATGCGTTCTCTCATAAAAGTCACATGGTCGATGAGGGTCCTATAGTGGCATGGTTGTTCTTCCCAAGCCTCTTTTGCCAGATCCAGGATCCCCCTACAGGGTCTACCATATAACACTGCTTGACCTAAGAGGACGCTGAGAGGATGCTGGCGTTGCTTGTTCGCCGCTTCTCTGCACCCTGTCTTTAATAGTACAGATATTTAGTTTTTTCTTCTAGTTTTCCTGTGTTATTTTTTGTGCTTTTAAGATATTTTGCATTTGTGCATTTGTGCTACTTTTATGAGCCTTGTGCACTAGTTATTCTGAAATATTCATATCTTACGTCTCACCCATTGTTTTTATACCGGTGGAAAAGAAAGGGAGCTAGGCACCTACCTGCTACTGATGACTTCTAGATGTCCACTCAAGAGAACTCTGTTTTCAACCATCATAACGCCTTGACGGACAACTTTCTCCCTTCCACTGCCGTTCCAATATTTGGTGCTAATATTGTTTGCTAACGTTGTCTGGCTAGCATCCCTACTCGGTCAGTATGGTGCTCAGCTATTCCAGCTCCAAACTTCGACGGCTAAATCCCGCAACCACACCAGGATTTAACATCTCGAGCATTAAAGAGCTTGGACTTCTCCGCTGCCCTCGTTACATTCATAGAGGCTCCGGTCGAACGTTCATCTTCCATAACCAGACAAGCTGCTCTGCTACAAACATCCCATCTCTCTGGTCATCCGTCGCATGTCTGATGCGTCATCAGTGTACCGTCGCTCCAGCAACCATCAACACTGGAAATATTGCGAGACCTCTGCACTCCAGCATGGGATCCACGCACTTTTGGCTGGATACATTTTCTGGACTGGATTCCAGTCCGCGCGTGATGTGCGAGTGGATTTTAATGTTTTGCGAACTTTACAGAGCTTCACCCCTCAGTCATTGGTCAAATTCGAACTCTTCAATACTCAATCCATCAACAATAAATCCACACTGATTGAAGAACACATCAGAGAGAAAGGACTTGACTTTATGTGTCTGACGGAAACCTGGCACAAGCCAGAGGTTTACTCTGCCCTAAATGAAGCCTGTCCCCCCGTCTACAGTTACTTGGAGGCAGCTCGCAGCACTGGCCGTGGTGGTGGCCTCGCTGTCATTCATCGACAGGACCTGGAGTTGCTGCCTGCAACATCTTCCTGCGAGTTTCTTGCATTTAAATGTAAGCCCCCATTTCCCATGACTGTTCTCCTTATCTACCGACCACCTAAACCGAACTCTGCTTTCATCCCGGAAATGTCTGAGGTTCTCACAATACTCTGTACTACCTCTGCCAATACTATAATCCTGGGAGATATAAATATTCATGTTGACACTCCCTCATGTCAGCCTGCTGCCGATTTCCTTCAGTTGCTATACTCCCTGAACTTACAACATGTTGATGTCCCCACACATTCCAAGGGACACACACTTGATCTGGTCATCTCTAACTCCATCCCCATCAGTAACTTACAGGTTTATGATCTTGGTGTTTCAGATCACAAGGTTGTGTCAATCGAGCTACCTTTTCCTCCCCTCCTTATCAAACCACAAAGACAGATTCATTTCAGAAAGCTGAAAAACATCAATGTGGATGCCTTGGCTCTGGACCTTCAATTCCTCTCCTCCAGCTCTACTGCCCTTTCTGGTGATGACTCTGTGGATTTTTACAACCAGTCCCTGAGCAGTCTCCTGGACCTCCATGCCCCCTTAACATCCAGGTCAGTCTCATTCACACGCTCAGCACCCTGGTACACCTGTGAGCTACGAAAGATGAAGGCGGCTGGCCGTATCTTTGAGCGGCGGCTCAAGGCGTCTGGACTGACCGTTCACAGACAGGCATACAGGGAACACAGGAGGGCGTATGCAGAGGCTCTGAGGGATACACGGTCAAAGTTTTATTCCACCATTATCAATAACAGCCCCGGTAACTCCAAACAACTTTTTTCAACAATAAACCACCTTCTCAAACCCCCTTCACTCTCCCACTCTGAGTCCACAGATGAGAGGTGCAACATGCACATGGCTTCCTTGAAACAAAAAGTTAACAACATCTGCTCAAACCTTTTCGTCAGTGCTCCCAACAGCTGACCCGTTTGAAATTGGCCAGCCCTTTTGCTCTTTCATTGATGTCACACAGGAAGAAGTGGAGGATGTAATCAGAAAAATGAAGCCATCCACTTGTGCCCTGGACCCCTTCCCTTCAGCCCTACTGAAGACCAACATCTCTGCCATCTCTCCACTCATCACCAAGATCATAAACCACTCCCTCCTGGTCGGCCATATCCCATCTGCATTAAAAACTGCTGTCATCAGACCTCTACTCAAAACATACTCTGGATCCAGAAGTTCTCTCCAACTACAGGCCAATTTCCAATCTTCCATTTCTATCAAAGTTTCTGGAAAAAACAGTTGCAGCACAACTTCATAAACACCTCAAACACAATAACATATTTTAAAAGTTTCACTCTGGTTTCCGCCCTGGCCATAGCACAGAAACAGCATTGATCAGGGTCACCAACGACCTTCTGATGGCAGCAGATACTGGTTCCCCATCTCTACTCATCCTCCTGGACCTATCAGCTGCTTTTGATACAGTAGACCACAACATCCTTCTCCACTGCCTGCAATACACCATTGGACTCTCAGGAAATGCTCTCAACTGGTTTACCTCCTACCTGACCGGAAGAACTGAGCATGTCGCCCTTGGCAAATCCAAATCGCACACCCACAATGTCACCTGCGGTGTCCCTCAGGGCTCTGTGCTGGGCCCCACCCTCTTCTCCATCTACATGCTTCCCCTTGGCAAAGTCATTAGCAGACATGGGATATTGTTCCATTGTTATGCTGATGACACACAGCTTTACCTCAGGACATCCCCCACTTCTTCTGCTCCCCTGCCAACATCCACACTGACCACCTGCCTGGAGGAGATAGAGGCGTGGATGAAGCATCATTTCCTTCAGCTGAACAGTTCAAAAACAGAAGCCATTTTAGTTGGCACACCACATCAGCTCCGCCTCTCAACCATCTCTAATATCACTTTCTCCAGCCAAAACATCACCCTTTCCACATCTGTCACTAACTTGGGTGTTAAAATGGACCCCCAACTCTCCTTTGACACCCACATCAAACACCTCTGTAAAACATCATTCTACCACCTCAAGAACATCGCCAAACTCCGTCAAATACTTACCCTGGCAGATGCAGAGAGGCTCGTCCACGCCTTTGTCTCCTCCAGGCTGGACTACTGTAATGCACTCATCGGGATCTTTGGCAAGAACATCCAGAGACTTCAATACATCCAGAACAGTGCTGCCAAGATCCTGACGAGGGTGCCCAAGCATGATCACATCACCCCCATCCTGAAATCTCTTCACAGGCTCCCTGTTTCACTCAGGATTGAATATAAGGTCTCCCTCCTCACCCACCAGTGCCTTCACGGACATGCCCCCATATACCTACAGGAGCTCCTCATCCTTCAGACCTCTTCCCGCACCCTCCGTTCTACAAGCGCAAACACCCTGCAAGCCCCTAGAACCAAACTTTGTAGCATGGGTGATAGGGCCTTCTCATCAGCTGCACCGAGGCTGTGGAACGCCCTCCCTGACCACCTGAGGGCCAAACAAACTACTGATGTTTTTACAGTTTTTTTTACAGTTTTTTTTTTTTTACAGTTTTTTCCATTTACCATGTCACAAAGCCGAATCATTTCAAATTGGTTTCTTGAACATGACAATGAGTTCACTGTACTAAAATGGCCCCCACAGTCACCAGATCTCAACCCAATAGAGCATCTTTGGGATGTGGTGGAACGGGAACTTCATGCCCTGGATGTGCATCCCACAAATCACCATCCACTGCAAGATGCTATCCAATCAATATGGGCCAACATTTCTAAAGAATGCTTTCAGCACCTTGTTGAATCAATGCCACGTAGAATTAAGGCAGTTCTGAAGGCGAAAGTGGGTCAAACACAGTATTAGCATGGTGTTCCTAATAATCCTTTAGATGAGTGTATGTTCTATTGTGTGTTTGTTGTGTGTGGTTTTATTGTGTTCTAATATGTGTTCCAATGTATGTTGTAATATGTGTGTCACGACACCTTGGCATTGTTAGGGTTATTGTGGCATGGAACTGATCGTGTGTTGGACTGTGAAATGTGAACTGTGTTTGGGGTTTGCTATGGTTTTCCGCGTCACCTTCTGGGCACTGAGTTGTATGGCCGGCTACTCTGGGTAGATAATTATGCATGGGAGTAGTTGATTAGGTAAGATACTCACCTGGTGGTAATTATTACCCAGGGTGGCTATAGTATTCAAGCTCAGTGTTCCAGAAGGTTGGTGTGCATTATTATGGGTTTTCAAACCCCTGTTATATGTTCGGATGGATATGGTGAGGTTACAGAATTTATGTTTGTTTGTGGAGCTGATGTACATTAAATGTGCATTATTGACTGAGTCTTCAATGCTATGTGTCATACATAATGTATACATTCTTGTGCATGTATCTAGCATGCGCGTTCGATGCCGCGGTAAGAGCTTCATAGCTTTATATATATTCGCTGTGCAGCTAGCTACAAGTTATGTCTCGTCTGTTTCTACAATCAACTAAGATGGTGTCCTTCATCTTGTGTTCTAAATAAAATCTAGGATCCCAACCTCCCTGCATTCTGGTCTCCGTCCATACCTGTGTTAGTTTCGTCAGCAATTAAGTCATAATTCTATTGACTTTTTATCAATGAACTTGAAAGTCTGGACAAAAGCAGTAATGATGTTTTCTGTATATGATCGGAGATGAATGTAAGTTAAAATATACCTTATTTCATAGATAAATTAGATGACTAAAATGTGATTAGAATTTTGTCATTTTAGTCAGTAATTTTAGTCATTTATTTTTTTCTCTATGAAATAAAAATATTTATGCAATCTTTAACTTTCATTACATACACAACTGGATTGCCTTGTCTGGACCTGTTGTCCAGAGTTATTGTTGGCTGTTGAAGTCTAAGACGACTAAAATACTGCTTAAATTAACACTGATCCATACATACACCGACAACTTCAACACCTGTTGTTACAGTGTGTTTGTTGTGTGTTCTAATGTGTGTTTTCTAATGTCCGTTTGTTGTGTGTTATTTTATTGTGTGTTCTAATGAATGTTGTAATGTGTGTTTGTTGTGTGTGTTATAACGTGTGTTTGTTGCATGCCCATGTCTCATTCCGCAGATCCTGTCAATGCCTGAACCGGATGACCCTGCGAAAGCTCCTGTGATGACACATAACAGGCTCGGCTCACTTCTAGAGGTTTATCTTCCCACAGAAATCCCTGATATCTAGGTGTGCATGTGCCTATTCATGTGTGATTGCGTGAGTGTGATGTAGGTTTTCAATGCTGTGAATGTTTCTTTACTCTGTTTTTATTACGTAAGTGTTTTTATTAGATTCTTAACTATTTTATTTAATTTCATTGTGCAGTGTTTTCATTTTTTGGCTGCTGTTTTTATATTATTGTCATTGTTTTCCCTGTATAAATAAAGGTTTATAAAAAAAGCATGTTCCTCCAATAAGACAATATTTGTTAATCTGTTAGTATTCATTGTGTGAAACAGACATGGTTAGGGGGAAATCGACAGGTGTACTCTATATGTTCCTTCTGTGATTACCTTGCAAGGTCCCATAAGTAAGGATTTTGTGTGGGGTCCATGTGGCGTAGTGGGCTAAGTTGCTGCATTGCAGGACAGTCTATGCACAATGGTCATGGTTTTGAGCCTGACTATGGGTACTCTGAATTTCCCCGGGCCTCCTGCACAAGGCAGCACAATATTGGCATATTTTGTGCTGCCCGGGATTTGGGTTAGATAAATCTGATTATCTATCTATCTATCCTGCCACGTCACTCTCCAGTGACTCCTTGTGTTCAGATCTGACGCCTGTAAATTCAATTGCGAAAGTATAGTCAGTGAATGTAATCATCCCGTGCATGATCCGACTAAATGCTTCTGTGTTGGGTGCTCGGGCAACATGTGGTTGGATGAACCATGTGCGCGCCCCTCGTCATCCCACAGATCTGTACAAGAAGTTGCGAAGCTGCGGACAAGGCAGGGTTAGTGGGAATTGGAAAGGGAGGAAAATCGGGTAAAAATCACAAACAAATAATAATAATTTAAATGTTAGTTGACACATATTGTTAAACAAGGATGGGGAAAATACACTTTCATATTTTCTAATGAAATTATTTAATTGCTGCAGTGTTATTACACACATTCAATACTACTATAATATATGCAACTGACTCAAAGGGAAATTAGAGTCTTTGATGTGTTGGGCTTGAACAAGATACAGTTGTCTAGGTTTGACTCTGATGGCAATGTGGCTCAACCACACACACACCGCAACCACTCAACACACGCATGGTACCAATGGTTTAGCACAAAATTCTGGGCCCTGCACATAGTCTCTCTCTAAAATGGTCTGGGAGAGAATGAAGAACCATGGTCTGGGAGAGAATAAAGAACCATGGTCTTGGGGTGAATAAAGAACCATGGTCTTGGGCTGAATGAAGAACCATGGTCTTGGGGTGAATACAGAACCATGGTCTTGGGGTTAATAAAGAACCATGGTCTTGGGGTGAATAAAGAACCATGGTCTTGGGGTGAATAAAGAACCATGGTCTTGGGGTGAATAAAGAACCATGGTCTTGGGGTGAATAAAGAACCATGGTCTTGGGGTGAATAAAGAACCATGGTCTTGGGGTGAATGAAGAACCATGGTCTGGGAGAGAATAAGGTCGCTTTCACACCTGCCTAGTTTGGTCCGTTTAAAACTAACCCTGGAGCGTTTGGTCGGATAGTCCGGTTCGTTTGGGCTGGTGTGAAAGCTCATCCGAACCAAACAAACAAACTCTGGTCCGCTTCAAAACTGGGGTCTCGGGCCGCTTCCAAGTGAACTTGAGTTCGGTTCAATTTAGGCGTGAACGCGATCTGACCTAAATACAGGAAGCAAAAAACAGTGTATTTTATAACATTTCCTCTGAAGATAATTTTTTCTGGTGTAGCATACTGTGATCGGAGTAACAGTTCTCAGCCTAGAATCAGGATAACATTTAAATCAATAGCCTATTTTGTGTCAAATGAATTTAATTCTACAGTAGTCTGGTAATAAGAAGGATAATGTAGAGTGAGTGGTTCATCATTTTGCCTTGGGTTTAATTAGAAATTACCTGTTTTTTTCGAAGTCTGTTCCCCATAGAATAGTGTTTCCTCCTGTTAAAATGATTAGCACTCTCCGTAGTTAGGAATTGGTTTAGGGAGGAGAAATACTTGTCTCATTCGAATGA
Organism: Umbra pygmaea; assembly: GCA_016801145.1. Taxonomy (NCBI): domain Eukaryota; kingdom Metazoa; phylum Chordata; class Actinopteri; order Esociformes; family Umbridae; genus Umbra; species Umbra pygmaea. Next base: position 5,647 of record JACXGM010008817.1, on the reverse strand, counting down.
TGAAATGCTCCACAACTCCATGCCTTGTATTACAATATTTAATTGATGGAAACACACAAGCAAAACCAAAAACCCAGAGATTACATACATTTGGTGTTGTTCCATTTTTTCTGAGACCAGGAAGTAACGGCGAGTTTGCCTTGGAACTTTTAAAAGTAATTCCATTGCTAGGCAACAACCTGGCCATGTGACATTTATTGACAGTGTTTGGTGCGTTTGACAAAGTGCAGTGTGAAAGCAAACCGAACCAAATGAAAAATTAAACAATGTTGCAACTTCACCCCGAATCGCACCGACTCTACCGAACTATAGGTGTGAAAACGACCTGAAGAACCATGGTCTTGGGTTGAATAAAGAACCATGGTCTTGGGGTGAATAAAGAACCATGGTCTTGGGGTGAATAAAGAACCATGGTCTTGGGGTGAATAAAGAAACATGGTCTTGGGGTGAATAAAGAACCATGGTCTTGGGGTGAATAAAGAACCATGGTCTTGGGGTGAATAAAGAACCATGGTCTGGGAGAGAATGAAGAATCATGGTCTTGGGGTGAATAAAGAACCATGGTCTTGGGGTGAATGAAGAATTATGGTCTTAGTGTGAAAGAAGAACCATGGTGTTGGGGTGAATAAAGAACCATGGTCTTGGGGTGAATAAAGAACCATGGTCTTGGGGTGAATAAAGAACCATGGTCTTGGGGTGAATAAAGAACCATGGTCTTGGGGTTAATGAAGAACCATGGTCTTAGGGTGAAAGTGAGCTTGTAGAGGAGGAGCAAGATGACCTGGAGAACTAGGAAAGTTTGCAAAGTGTAGTTCTCTTGGAAAGAGCGTGTAACTTCAGGGTTGTGGGTTCAATTCCCCCAAGGGACCAGTAGGAATAATTGTATGCACACACTTCCATAAGTTGCTCTGGGTGAGAGTGCCTACTAAATGGTGGATATTTAAATGAACATCATCATGCTGGCAGTGGCAATCTGGATAGGTTGGAGGGGTTTGATGGTAGAAGCAGGAAGATGGACTATTGTAAATGCTTGGATGAGTACAGAGATCTGGGTTCAGGGTTCAGGGACCCATATTGAAGCCTGATTGACTACGGTCAAGGAGATCATCCAGAGAAAATATGAGTTGTTGACAGAGTTTTCAAGCTTGAGGAGGAGCACGCACGCACGCACGCACGCACACGCACACACACACACACACACACACACACACAGACTAAGGTAACACATAAGACACACACACACAGAAAAACACACAGGCATACGTACACACTGACACATACACATACAGACACAGATACAGAGAAAAACACAGGCACAGGAGTAACAAAAGATGCAAAGAAAAGTTATCTGGTGATTCATGATGAAAGCTGACTTTCAGATGGAAGGGTGTGTGGGGCAGGCTCTGTGTGTGGTGTGATAGCATGGTTACTAAACCAAATTGGCCTGATAATGTACCAGGAATGTCCTGCTGCGGTGACCCAAGAAAGTGACACAGCTTCAATGTTCAGAGTCACTCCGCAGTGGTGCCATCACCATGTTTGTGTCATGGTGGTACAGGCTGGCTTCCTTAATGACTAGCTGACATACAGTCAAACCATCTGCGTCCCGAAATGTACCCCAATCCCTATGCAGTACACTCATTTTTATCAGGGCTGTAGGGCTAAGTTAAGTAGGGAATAGATGCCAATTTGGGACATAAGCAGAATAGTGCGACTTGCTTTTCTGTCAGAAAGTATACATCATTCCCGGGTGATAGCAAGGTGGCGTCAGCGTGGCTGTGGCAGCAGTGACACACAAACACACACAGAGTGAGTCATCCTGCATTTCCTGTCGCTGGTGTAACGGTTGCAAGGGGGACTCAGATCAAAATGTGTGTCTAGTGTTTTTGCATGCCTGCATGTGTGACATCAGAAGCAGAGAAAGGCGCCTGTTTGGTTTGTCACCTGGCTCACTTTTGATTAGAAAGACGAGTCAATGAGGACAGGGGCGTTGTTTCAGCAAAGGTCAAGGTATGGCATTGGACACAAAGCTACTATGCTATCAAAAAGTGTTTTAACAGAAATGTATCGCTCTCTCACGTCATTCATCGTTTGTATTTGGTTGCACATTTATTTCATCAATATAGACAGACCATGTACTTGCCAAAACATGGTTGAGCAGGTGCCTTGATTTATGCCTTGACGTGTCCCTCACCCTGACGGTGATTGCTGTTGCTGTTGTTCGGCTTGCAGTAGCTGCAGCTGTAGGCTCTCGGTTGTAATGTTATCGCCGCCTGTTTGGACTGAGGAGGAGCAACAGCTTGTAACACGTAGATACTGTACTTCTTTACGTTGTGTGAAAAATCCATCAATTGATATTTGATTTTCAGTTTTGTATCATCTCTTGTTCGATGCTTGTTCAATGCAAACTTGTTAGCATTGAACAAGCAGATGGCTTGGCGCAGATGGCTCAGTGGGTAGGAAGTCAGACTTGTAGTCAGAAGGTTGCCAGTTTGATTCCTGACTGAGCCAAATGTCGTTGTGTCCTTGGGCAAGACACTTTACCCTAATTGCTCCCAGGTCGTTGCTGTAAATAAGAAACTGTTCTTAGTCAACTTACCTGGTTAAATTAAAAATTAAAATTAAATTTGTCTTCCCACCCCTAATGATGTTTAAGATTAGCTACGTAATACATAACCTAGCCGTTACAAACACAGAACAAAGCTCAAAATGTGCAATATGAATATGCTGCGTTCCATTATTCTCAATGATCCGACTCTGCCCTCGTATATGACGTCACTTCCACACTTCAAGCGTTCTGGTATGTTTTGCGCAACCGATTATGACTATTACCCCACCTTATCAAAATGCAGCCATTTGCACTTCTAAAATGTTCACTTTATTTAATGTTTTAGTTTATCTTCTGTTAGCAATGCTAGCCACGTGTAACAACACCCATTTGAAACAAGTCTTCATTCAATATTGCACTGACAACAAGACCGATTCCCATACCCACAGACGGTGATACGGATGCAGTAAGGTATTACAGTAATAAGAGTGATTGAAATTGTCATTTAGACAACCAAAGCGGTCCAAAAACATTGAAAACAATTCAAGTCACACAGGGCGCAGCCATCTTGGATTTTGTATCCGAATTCTTGCTCGGTGCCATCTATGTTCAACTGAGCGGGAAAGTTCACCGTCAAAGTAAAAGGGAGCGTGTTGTGCATGTCGCTAGGCAACATCCTGACTTTCTAATTGGAACTCAGACACTAATAGATAATAGAATGCAGCCTTAGGCTCAAGGGGATAAGCCAGCACCTGGAAGTTGAAGCTCCTATGGGGAGATTCTGAGGCTACCTTCTGTAGGCATTCCATTAGCATTCCACAGACTCCCATTCATTTTGGCGTCACTTTGATAGCAAATAAATTTACATCTGAAGTGTTTAAAAAATCTATTTGTCCATGGTTTATTTTGAAAGAAACACAACAATGTATAAAAGACTCCATTACCTTGTATATCACGTTATGGCCCCATAGCAGCCATCTTTGTAAAAGTAGGCTAACAATTTTGTCATAACCACGTGACTGTCTGTCGCACAGTAGAGAAATTACTGTAGAATCAGAAGAAGCTCCCATACAATCGGGGGGACATGGAGGCATTCAGTCAAAATGGAAAAATAATTAATCAGAATACTTACCAAAAGTTGCTCCTGATCCTATGCTCATGGACAACTCCTAATCACGCTCTCCGTCTCTGCAAGAGGCAATATTTGGAATGATTCAGATTTCTCTTTGCACAGCTATGAGAAGAATTACAACTTTCACACATGTTGCTCACGTCACATCTACATCGTCATGCTCAGCGCTAGGCTGCGTAGTATGCTCAGGCATTGTCGGAAAAGTGCTTCTAATTGACTTCATTCGGTCTCTCTTGTATCGCATGGCTTGGTCCATTTTATATACTGTCATTGATTAGGCTATGTACAGTATATACAGTGCCTTGCGAAAGTATTCGGCCCCCTTGAACATTTTGACCTTTTGACACATTTCAAGCTTCAAACACAAAGATATAAAACTGTAATTTTTTGCGAAGAAGCAACAACAAGTGGGACGCAATCATGAAGTGGAACAAAATTTTTGGGATATTTCAAACTTTTTTAACAAATAAAAAACTGACAAATTGGGCCAGCAAAATTATTCAGCCACTTTAATTTCAGTGCAGCAAACTCTCTCCAGAGGTTCAGTGAGGATCTCTGCATATGGAGGACCAAGTCTGACAAAATTCGAAATAAATAAATAATTGCTCAAAAAATAAATAAGCATACAATTAATTGCACAATAAATACAGTAAATATATAAATCTAGGCAGTAATTAAATTATACAATGAGACATTAATGTATATATCTCTTTTAATTAGCTTCTTTATTTATTCACCTTTGTAATAATTACCTTATTTATTTATTGTCCGTTATAATTTTATTTATGACTTATTTTTTAAATGTATGTATTTATGTGTATATTATACTATTTTTGTCTGTTTTATTCTTCCTTAGTATTTTTTTACCCTATTTATTTCTTCAACGCTATTTATTTCTACCTGTCATATTTACATTTCTGTATGCATTTCTGCCTCATTATGCAAATGAGAAGGGGCTGTGTCTTAAGGGGAAAACTTCTGCCTATTGGTTGGTTAGCAGTATACTAGTCATAAATAAATTAAGTTGAAAATTATAACGGACAATAAATAAATAAAGTAATTATTACAAAGGTGAATAAATAAAGAAGCTATTTAAAAGAGATATATACATTAATGTCTCATTGTATAAGTTAATTACTGCCTAGATTTATTTATTTACTGTATTTTTTTGTGCAATTAATTGTATGCTTATTTTTTTTGAGCATTTATTTATTTATATATTTATTTCTTATTTTGTCAGATTTGGTCCTCCATACTCTGAATGAACCAATGTTGACCTAAATGACTAATGATGATAAATAGAATCCACCTGTGTGTAATCAAGTCTCCGTATAAATGCACCTGCTCTGTGATAGTCTCAGAGGTCCGTTGAAAGCACAGAGAGCATCATGAAGAACAAGGAACACACCAAGCAGGTCCGAGATACTGTTGTGGAGAAGTTTAAAGCCGGAGAGTGGCAAGAAGAAAGCCATTTCTGAAAGATATCCATAAAAAGTGTTGTTTAAAGTTTGCCACAAGCCACCTGGGAGACACAACAAACATGTGGAAGAAGGTGCTCTGGTCAGATGAAATCCAAATCGAACTTTTTGGCAACAATGCAAAACGTTATGTTTGGCGTAAAAGCAACACAGCCCATCACCCTGAACATACCATCCCCACTGTCAAACATGGTGGTAGCAGCATCATGGTTTGGGCCTGCTTCTCTTCAGCAGGGACAGGGAAGATGGCTAAAATTGATGGGAAGATGGATCAAGCCAAATACAGGACAATTCTGGAAGAAAACCTGATGGAGTCTGCAAAAGACCTGAGACTGGGATGGAGATTTGTCTTCCAACAAGACAATGATCCAAAACATAAAGCAAAATCTACAATGGAATGGTTCACAAATAAACATATCCAGGTGTTAGAATGGCCAAGTCAAAGTCCAGACCTGAATCCAATCGAGAATCTGTGGAAAGAACTGAAAA
>JACXGM010008816.1:14821-28637 GCA_016801145.1 Umbra pygmaea | reverse complement strand
TATCACACTACTATAAGACCAGTACACACACCCACCTACTGTAACCAATCATCTATCACACTACTATAAGACTGGTACACACACCCTTTTAACCCATTCTCTATCACACTACTATAAGACTGGTACACACACCCACCCACTATAACCCATCCTCTATCACACTACTTTAAGACTGGTACACACACCCACCTACTGTAACCCATCCTCTATCACACTACTATAAGACTGGTACACACACCAACCTAACCCATCCGCTATCACACTACTATAGGACTGGTACACACACCAACCTAACCCATCCTCTATCACACTACTAAAAGACTGGTACACACACCTGCCTAACCCATCCTCTATCACACTACTAAAAGACTGGTACACACACCTGCCTAACCCATCCTCTATCACACTACTATAAGACCAGTACACACACCTGCCTAACCCATCCTCTATCACACTACTATAAGACTGGTACACACACCTGCCTAACCCATCCTCTATCACACTACTAAAAGACTGGTACACACACCTGCCTAACCCATCCTTTATCACACTACTATAAGACAGGTGTCAGCAAACTTGTCATGCATGAAAGTTACTTTTAAAACAAATTAACACGTGAGCTACTTATTTGGATTTCGATTAGATAATTGTGCTATGCTTTTCTTTAACTATTTTCTTCAGTGTAGAGGTTAGGGTTTCCACACAGACAGGGGCTAAACAAGGAAATGCAATTCACAAGTAATTTGTTTTATTTTGTTGTGTATAAACCAATCATGGCTACAAAAGGCTGGGGTAGTGACAGTGTTCCCCACATTGTGAGTGTTTTCAAGGAACACAACCGTACTGTGCTTTTGAATTGTTTTGCAAGTTGCTCATTAATGGGTTGAGATTTGCAATCAAACTGTTGAAGACTCCTGCCTGTTATGTATGGCATAAGCACATTAGAGCAGATATTTTACTTCTGTTGTGTCAGCATCCTGTGCCACTCCAATCAGTATAAAATGCTTCGCCCAGGTTTGTGTATTTAGTGTTTATAATGACTCTCTGTAGGCTTTACCATGCTGATCTTGGAGCAGTTTCAAACTGTCCCAATAACTCTCTGCTGTTATGGGAGATGGTAATGCTGTGTGCAACCACTGATCTTTGTTCAGTTTGTATGGATGAGTTGTGAGGATTCATTCATGCAGGTGACTAGACTCCCAACTGGACCAATTATATTGTCCACCATTAGACAGGCGGTGCCTGGTTTCAACAGAATTGATGAGTCAGTGATCACGTTGTGAGTCACACCAAGTGCGGGTTAAAGATGCTTAGCTACTGGTTGTAATAGTGGTGCTATTTAAAACAGGTCCCTGAACATTTTGGGGTAGGATAGTGATTTTACAAAAAAAGTATCCACATATATAAACAACATATTAGAAATCCATCTCAAAATTCTAGGTTTAAAAACATTATTTATTATTAGCAGAAGTTCTCGACTGTATCTTTATACAGCATTATTTTTTTCTATGTCTAGCTGGTGGAGAAGTTGACATCCATCGCGGACGAATGCCAGTCCGCCCAAATGAAAAAGATCAGAGACGTCTGTGACAAGTACGGAACACACACGCTGACACACACTAACACAAAACACAATAGTACTTCTAATAATAGTAATAGTTCATGGACTGTCATGTCACTTTCTTTCTCTGAAGGGAAAAGAAAGAACTAAAGAAGAAGATGGACAAAAAAAGACAGGAGAAGATCAATGAAGCCAAGGCCAACAACAAGAATGTGACTGAGGAGTAAGTTGACAGAGTCTGGGTGGCGACAAAGGGTCTCTGGTGAACATGCTACCTAAACATTAAAGGGTACGGTCAAACCACCAGATAACAAGCAGCAATACTCCCCTGCAAAGGCAAAAGGCCTTAACTGAACATTAAAGATCTGCTTTATCATATTAATGACAAGTATATTAAGTCAATTTAGTTGATTTTTGGTGAAAATAGTGGGTTCTCTGTGCCAACTTATTTTTAAGTTTTGTCTTTATATGGCAGAACAGGTCTGGTGATTTGGACAGATTTCCCTGGTGTTCATTTCAGTTCCAAAGGGGAGGAGAGATTTAGAGAGCAGCTCTTCTTTTAACACATATGTTCTATAAAGCAAAACTTTAGTTCTGGTCAAACCAAGATTATACTAATCCTCAACCGTTTAAATTAATAGGGATGTAATTTCTTCTAAATGCCACCAGATGGCAATGAAGTCTTATGCCTTATTGACCAATCTAGTTAACGACCATGACAAGGCTAAACATGCACCACGGCAGCTTTCAGGCAGGTTCTAGGAAGGTCCAAGGCCCAGCCAGATAGTACAGATTTAGAATCAGACATTTGTTTATCAAATCAAATTAAATATTTGAGAAATATAAAAAATATAAAATGTCAGCGTGAGGTTGTTGGAATGTAATTGGTTACTGTATATCATACTCAAATAGTATCCCGCCACCCACCCCATCTTTAACGACACAGCTACCTAGCGTAGATTATTAACTATATTATTATGGTAATTATATAACTCTACATACATCAGTTGTCGAGCCCAATCTCTCAAAGTCACTTACTTTCATATCCGCCATACATTCCAGATATACATACTCCTATGCAATGCTGGATGTAAAGATTTCCATAGGCTATGAAGCTGGCTGAATCACCTGTTAATTTAGACTGCTGCTTTGTGAGGGAGTCGTGAATTTGTTCTGATTATAGGTTTATTGAGTTAGGTTATAATTTCCTGATTAAATTGTCAGTTTCTGAAATATCTTTCTATCCGTTCTCTCTCCCAAATAAAGGCATGTTGTGTCGTTATTTAGTATATTTTTGTTCAGCATTGGACTCTGAATGTTTTTTGTTAACTGTTTAGTTGCAAAACCTGTAGGCCTCTTCTTAATTAACCTCGACCCCAGACCCTAGTGCACTCAGGGCATATGAGCCTGGAAAACTTTCCACTCGAAGTTGGCCTTGGCATGGAATTAAATAAGTAACATTTTATTGTAATAGTTTTAATTTATTAATTTTGTAATATCAATTTAGGGCGTGTTTAAATCCAACAGCGATGCACAGGACACACAGGGAAGGGTACAGTGAAATTGATAGTTCAAGTTTACAATTCATTGGTGCCGCAGATTTTGGAAATGAGATTAGCCTACTGAATAAGCAGATTTTTTTGAAAGAGTTTATACATTTCTTTAGTAGGCTGTGTCAGGTATTTTGCTGGATTTTAGACAATACAACATCTCCGGCACAACTGAGTGTTGTTTGGCCATAATAATCTATGCAAATGAGTGCCATTGGTAATAAAAACTGTAACTTGCTAAGATAGAAATCATTGTTACTTTGATCTAACAATGTGTGATTAGATTTGAAAGAGGTTCAAGCAGATATCTGTCCATGTTTACAGAGAGAAGCTGGAGATTAATAGGTCGTTTGTCAACGAGGTGGTGCATCATATCAAACGGGTAAGTGCTAATTTGTGTTTATGTGATACCTTAGTTACGCTAGTTGTATTAAGTTTCATACTGACAATGACTTAAAGACGGTTAATGTTCACAATATTTGTTGAGCTACTGTTCGATTTCTGAGCCTTGCTCTTTTCTCTGTGTGTGTGTGTGTGTGTGTGTGTGTGTGTGTGTGTGTGTGTGTGTGTGTGTGTGTCTGTGTGTCTGTGTGTCTGTGTGTCTGTGTGTCTGTGTGTCTGTGTGTCTGTGTGTCTGTGTGTCTGTGTGTCTGTGTCTGTATGTGTGTGTGTGTGTTCAGCTGGAGGATGCTCAGAGCAAAAGATTGGAGAGACTAGTTGAGAAGCACAAGGATATCCGACAGCAGATTGTGGATGAGAAACCTAAGGTATGGACAACGTCTCAAATTCACGACTGTATGCCCACATCGCTTCCAACCAACCAGTCAGGGTTAGGATGTGTGCCCCAGATATAGCCCTATTCTCTCTAAAGCAGTGGTTTTCAACCCTCTCCTCTGGGCACACCAGATGTTCCACAGTGTAGTTGTAGCCACTGAGCTAGCATACCTGATTCAACTCATCTTCTAATGATCAGGCCCTTGATTTATGAATCCAGTGAGCTGGTTCAGTGGCTACAGCTAAAGTGTGGGACGTCTGGTGTGCCCCGAGGAGAGGGTTGGGATCCACTGCTCTACAGCACGCTACTTCTGATCAGGGTCCCATCTGATCAAGAGTCTTATGCCCTATGTATGGAATATGGGGACATTTTGGACCGTGGCATTATTTAAGCTACAGCTAAGCTTAACTTAACACGACCACATGTTACTCGAATGACCATCCACACCCCTTTTTTTTTGAGTGTTTGGGATCTCCAAATGTTAGCCTTTCGTTTGTGTTTCAGTGTTTCATGCTGTGGCAATCTGTCTAAAGAGATAGAAAAGAGAGAGAGAGAGAGAGAGAGAGAGAGAGAGGGAGAGAGGGAGAGGGAGAGGGAGAGGGAGGGAGGGAGAGTAGTGTTTGGGTTCGACAGGAACAGAGAGCGGAGAGAGAGAAGGCAGTGTGGAGAAGTGAAGGTGTCCTCTATCCTATCAGCAGTCGATCACAGCAGGTGTGTCATCAGTTGAGGGTGTCCTACTAATGTTCTAATCAAAATGTCTTTGTGCTCACAGCATGATACACTCTTAATGAGCGCACACGCACACACCCTCTTTAACTTTCTCAGAACAAGGAATGCGTCAGGCGGATTTTAGGGCACACGGGTGACGTGTTTATATTCTGGAATAGCGCTGCACGGTAACTGTTTCAATGGAACAGTGTGACACTGAGGTAACAGTTGTGAAAATTTTCTCTTGAATTATCCAGGATGACCACAAGGTGTCACTCTTGGCAGCTTTGGAAAATTGCGACATCTTAGTTTTTACCAGAGTCTTATATTTGTATATTTTTCACACGGCTTTGCATTATACTAATGTATTTGGGTGCTTGCTCACATATTTCAGGCTGAACCACATCACTTACAAGAATCCGGCAGAATGTTGCATGAAGAAAGAACTGACGAGCTTTAAAACAATGCGTGGTGTTCTCCTCAGGAGGGTGTTGCAGTACCTTGCCTGTCAGCTGTGTTTGTATTCTTGCTACAGAGGCAGACTGTCCTTGTTCTGCCATTATTATTATTATTGATAGTGTTTGTGCCCAGGTGTGTGTGTACCGCCGTCCGTTAGACTGTGAGGATGTTGTTTTCTCGTCGTCGCGCTGTCATGTCCTCACTCCTCATCAGACTCCCAGAATCCCCCGCCCAGATATCGTCACGACAATCATACCTACTGAGTCCTGCGGGCGTTACCTTTGACCTCATTCAAAGACAAGGGAGGAAATTAAAGGCGGGGGAGCTGGTGGTGATGACGAGTTTCCATCAGTGGCTAACGGAGAGAGCATAGTGTTAACGGGATGAGGCTTTTATCTCACAGATCTCCTTGTTTCTGCATTGTCAATCCTGCGTCACTGGGATGGCGTGCGGAAGCAGGCGCTTCACTGTGAAATCTACACCTTTTATATTCGCTGCATGTGACGAATACAATTTCAATTTCAGTTGACACTTTCCCGGACACATGTTCAGAGACACACTCAGCCACTCGCTCACACACAGCCCTGACCCATTTTCTCCTCTGGGTTCGGAGCAGCAGATAATGGACAGCTATAACCATCTCTGGTCTATGGAGACACTAGTCTCTCTCGCTGTGACCGCCCGCTTTAGCAACATGCTACACTACTCCACAACTGTGTGTTTGTGTCAGAATGGCTGTCACACAGAAGGGAATAGATACAGCTGAGGACTGGTTTACCCAAATAACCACTAATTTTGTCCGGTTTTAACTCAACCTATTTACAGTCAGAAAGATTGGTTAACCAGTTTCCTGTATCGCATCAAGGTGGAACTTTAATTCTTCATTCCAGTTGATTTTAGGAATGTTCCAGGTTGCGTTGCTTGGTGTAAGGTCTTAGCTGTGTTCCTGAGTTTCAGCGTATGTGTCGAAGAAATGGAGAAAGAGAGAGTGATATTTGGGTGTTGACAGAAAGACAGAGGGATAGAGAGAGAGACCAGGAGGTGTGGAGAACACAAGAAGGTATCCTCTGTCCTATCAGCAGTCGGTCACAGTGGGTGTGCGATCAGTTGAGGATGTCCTGTTAATGTTCTAATCAAAATGGCTCCACGCTCACAGCACGATACACTCTTAATGAGTGCGTGTGCGAACACAGGCTCGTGCACATTCACAACCGCACTCCCGAAGATGAACCTCACTCTCAAGGACATCGTTTAAATCACTTTCGAAGAGAGATTGTTTCACATCACTGGTTTGTCAGCATCTTTGAGATGATGGGCACCATGTTATATGTTGCATGTAACTGAATAAAATGGTCTGTTTACATGACTAATATTAAAGATTAGAATTTTAACCTGGGTCTCATTCATCTGTACAGTAATCTTATTAAATTTCCATACATCCCGCAAAGGCCCTAATGCCTGACAAGTCAAACTGAATTCATTCAGTGTGTCATACAAAAATAGTTCTTAACAAATTATAAACAATCAGGGTATCAAAACATTTTGTTCAGGTGTATTCTGGCTCTGGACCAAGACACTGATTTTCTAACCCCCTAACCTTAATGGTCAGAAAAGAAGTTGCATTGACATTGCAGAGATTAAATGAGTGTTTGAAGGTGTGTCTGGGTGTTTGGCTGGTTGTTTATCTATAGCAGGTTGTTTATCTATGTCTTCTCACACATGCTTCGGAACGTGAGACATCAAGTCACCAACCAGGAACCGTGTGGTAGTCGCCCCAATGTCGTCCTTTACTGAGCAGGCGACAGAGTGGCAGGATCTCCCAGTGCAGCGGCCATGACTGTCAGACAATTACCTGCAATGTGCCTGTATTCCTTATGCTGTAACTCTCTTTGTCTCTCTCCATATCATTGAAACACAAGGAACAGTGTATCACATGCCCACAGTCACAAACGCATGCACAAAAACAGTACTCGGGCCGTGACTCAACACGCGGGAGCCCTGTGCAGTCGTCATGGAAACGCCCCCCCCCAATCTTTTCCTTTCCACGACTATTCCTGAAACGAAACCTGGTGACGCAAACCAGTGATAATTTGTGATCTCTGGGGGGAGATGTTTTACCTTGATCTAGAAAATAATCATAATGCTGTTGCTTTTCTCTGTCCTGATCTGTCTGTCTGTCCCTCTGTCTGTCTTTCCCACTGTCTATCTGTCCCTCTGTCTGTCTTTCCCCCTGTCTGTCCCTCTGTCTGTCTTTCCCTCTGTCTGTCTGTCCCTCTGTCTGTCCCTCTTTCCGTCCCTCTGTCTGTCCCTCTGTCTGTCCCTCTGTCTGTCCCTCTGTCTGTCCGTCTGTCTGTCCGTCTGTCTGTCCCTCTGTCCGTCCCTCTGTCCGTCCCTCTGTCTTTCCCTCTGTCTGTCCGTCCCTCTGTCTGTCCCTCTGTCCGTCCCTCTGTCTGTCCCTCTGTCTGTCCCTCTGTCTGTCTGTCTGTCTGTCTGTCTGTCTGTCTGTCTGTCCGTCTGTCTGTCTGTCTGTCTGTCTGTCTGTCTGTCTGTCCGTCTGTCTGTCTGTCTGTCTGTCTGTCTGTCTGTCCGTCTGTCTGTCTGTCCGTCCGTCCGTCCGTCCGTCCGTCCGTCTGTCTGTCTGTCTGTCTGTCTGTCTGTCTGTCTGTCCCTCTGTCTGTCCCTCTGTCTTTCCCTCTGTTTGTCTGTCTGTTTGTCCGTCTGTCTGTCTGTCCCTCTGTCTGTCCCTCTGTCAGTCCCTCTGTCTGTCCGTCTGTCTGTCCGTCTGTCTGTCCCTCTGTCTGTCTTTCCATCTGTCTGTCCCTCTGTCTGTTCCTCTGTCTGTCCCTCTGTCCGTCCGTCTGTCTGTCCCTCTGTCCGTCCGTCTGTCCGTCCCTCTGTCTGTCCCTCTGTCTGTCCCTCTGTCTGTTCATTCTCTCCATGTATTACGAAGTGGGGGGGTGGGGGGGAGTCATGGCTTCCCTCATGAATGCTTATGATAAATAACACACACACAGGAAACAAACACATTTAATATTCCCAAAGGAAAGCAGACGCTATGAGAGTAGGTGTGTTTGTGCAGACGTGTATGTGTGTATGTTACGTGCCAGGTTACACACCTGCTGCCTGTGCTGTCAGTGGGCTGCTGGTGTAGCTCATCCCATGCCAGTTCCCCTGCTGACGGTGATTTGGCTGTGTGGGTGTATCTGTGTTGACTAATGAAGGTGTCACTAATTATTGCCCCATCCCATTTACTGCACCCATTAACTATATTCCCATCATGGTCACATTGAGCTCTGTATATCACCATGACTATTAAAAGGAGGAAAGAGACAGAAATTCAGAAAAATAAATCTCCCTCTTCATCATGCATCTCCTGCAGACCACTGCAGCCCATTTGCATATTCATAACTACTACAATGGAAATATTGTAAATGGTTCTAATCCAGCCCCTTGGCCTACACACACACACACACACACACACACACACACACACACACACACACAATATAGTTCTATAGTTTCCATGGCTCCTAATAGCAGCACATACAACACACTATGCATGTCATTAGATAAAAACAAAAACATTAGGTAAAAGGGACACTGAGTGAACAAGTGCCACAACAATATCAAAGTTATAAAAAAAAACAATGCATCCATCTAATATATGAATCGCCACCTTTAAAATCTGTAGTTACACCACCTTTAAGAAAGCCACAGTGAGGCCGACAAAAACATAATTAATGGAGCTACAGTACATTGTTCAGTACAGTCGTATGCAAACGTTTAGGCACCCCTGACAATTTCCATGATTTTCACTTTTAAATAGTTGGGTGTTTGGATCAGCAATTTCAATTTGATTTATCAAATAACTGAAGGACACAGTATTATTTCAGTAGTGAAATTAGGTTTATTGGATGAACAGAAAATGTGAAATATGCATCAAAACAAAATTAGACAGGTGCATAAATTTGGGCACCCCAACAGAAATATCACATCAATATTAAGTTGAGCCTCCTTAAGCAGAAATATCAGCCTGTAGACACTTCCAATAGCCTGTAATGACTGTCTGGATTCTGGATGAAGGTATTTTGGACCATTCCTCCTTGCAAAACATCTCCAGTTCAGTTAGGTTTAATGGTTGCCGAGCATGGACAGTCCGCTTCAAATCACCCCACAGATTTTCAATGATATTCAGGTCTAGGGACTGGGATGGCCCTTCTAGAACATTGTACTTGTTTTTTGCATAAATGCCAGAGTAGATTTTGAGCAGTGTTTTGGGTCGTTGTCTTGTTAATATATCCAGCCTCGGCGTAACTTCAACTTTGTAAATAATTCCTCTACATTATTCTCAAGTATCTGCTGATATTGTGTGAAATCCATACGACTCTCAAATTGAACAAGATTCCCAGTACCGGCACTGGCCACTCAGCATGATGGAACCTCCACCAAATTTTACTGTGGGTAGCAAGTGTTTGTCTTGGAATGCTGTGTTCTTTTGCCGCCATGCATAACATTCCTTGTTATGAACAAATATCATGAAACATCTTTGTTTCATCAGTCCACAGCACCTTATTCCAAAATGAAGCTGGCTTGTCCAAATGTGCCTTTTCATACCTCAAGCGACTCTGTTTGTAGCAGGTGTGCAGAAAAAGCTTCTTCCACATCACTCTCCCATACAGCTTCTCCTTGTGTAAAGTGCACTGAATTGTAGAACGATGCACAGTGACACCATCTAGAGCAAGATGATGTTGAAGGTCTTTGGAGGTGGTCTACGGTCTGTTTGACCATTCTCACCATCCTTCGCCTTTGTCTCTCTGATATTTTACTTGGCTTGCCACTTCTGGACTTAACAAGAAATGTACCTGTGGTCTTCCATTTTCTCACTATGTTCCTCACAGTTAACACTGACAGCTTAAATCTCTGTGATAGCTTTTTGTAGCCTTCCCCTAAACCATAGTGTTGAACAATCTTTGTTTTCAAGTAATTTGAGAATTGATTTGAGGCCCCCATGTTGCCACTCTTCAGAGGAGAGTCTAAGAGAAAAACTACTTGCAACTGGCCACCTAAATACCTTTTCTCATGATTGAATGCAGCTGTCTCTGAAGTTCAAGGCTTCACTACCGAAATATTACTGTGTTATTTGATAGATCAGAATGAAATAGCTGATCCAAACACCCAATTTTTTATAAACAAAAATCATGGAAATTGTCAGAGGTCCCTACATTTTGCATATGACTGTAGCTAGGAGTAGAGTTAATGGTGCAACAGCCAACCACATCAAGAGATATGCAAAGAACTGGCATGTATTGCAGGGTGGCAAATAAGAACCTGTTGCTAAAAAATTGTAAAATGGAAGCATGAGTGTGACACAGGTGCTATGAGGAAAATGGTTTTGTGGTCAGATGAGAAAAGATATACATTTTTGGCCAAACACAATGTAGTACGTGTACTTCACACTAGAAACGCCAGGCCTTCCACACTACCTACAACCGCCAACTGCAGATGCCCATAAGCGTCATTAGCATACGACTCATTAAAAACGTCTCTCTCCTCCGCAGCCTCCAGCCGAGCCATTTATATATATATTTAAAAAAAACTTCAAGTACAATAGCAAACATTTCAGCCGTGTGAATTGTTTTAGAATTGTTAAATGTACAGCAGTTCTATAATTATTGAAGTATCTTAGAGACAAATAGACTTGAAGCTTAAAATTATTCTGGTTCAAGCAAGCTTTGCTTTGCAAAACAAAACGCTGTAAAGACATGTTTACAGACGTTGAACCTTTTATGTAGTTTTCATAACTTCCCGGGCCTCCAACAGTTCTTGCGTAAATCTAGTGCTGTCACTAATGACATATTTTCTAACTACTAATATTTCGATACATTCTTAGTTTGGTCGACAAATCTAAACAACTAATAAAAAAAACAAGTTTGTTATTTTGTTGTATCCATTTTACTTTGAACTCAACTGAAGGGCCAAAACATTAAATGTCATCTGTGCCCTAAACAATATAAATTATGTAAATGTAACCAAATAAAGAAAATTACAAATGTAAACTATAAATAACTTTAATTTTACCAAATAAATACACAATTAGCCTACTAATGTAGAGCCAATTCTTAATATCCTGTCTGGGCTTTCACCTTAACCTTCACATCAGCTTACTTTTGTTAGAAGCTCACTAAGTAAACTGTTCAAAAACATTATGTATTAACAATCTAGGCATACCATTTCATTAATAATAGAAATTAAGTAAACTGTTCAAAAACATTATGTATTAACAATCTAGGCATACCGTTTCATTAATAATAGAAATTAAGTAAACTGTTCAAAAACATTATGTATTAACAATCTAGGCATACCGTTTCATTAATAATAGAAATTAAGTAAACTGTTCAAAAACATTATGTATTAACAATCTAGGCATACCGTTTAATTAATAATAGAAATTAAGTAAACTGTTCAAAAACATTATGTATTAACAATCTAGGCATACCGTTTGATTAACAATATAATTTTTTTCATACTTCTGCATTCCTATCAACAGAAGGTGTCATATCTATGGCAACGGAAAAGTGTCAGTTGCGTTACTAATGTTATAAGCTCCAATTGTGTACACTAGGGTAAAATATAATGTAGGAGATCAATGGCATCAATTAAATGTAGTGTGCCTCCGTGTTGTAATTAAAAAAAGAAATGTCCCTATCTGTCATTCCACGACTTCCCATCAGACTGAAAAGCAAATGTGTAGAGATGTTAAACGTGACAAATGCAACATGTTTAAAATCAAGTGCGCGTCTACGTTTGTGTGTGGGCAACATTTAAACCATGATTAGGTTTCCAGCTGAGTAACGTTAATGAAGCACTTAACAACTGGAGTTTTACCTTTCTGGTGTCATTGGATTATTGTCCGATCTTATCACATAGCACAAATACATTTTTAGCAACATTAAAGAGGTGAAAATAAAATTGTTCAACGTCCATTGCCGATGCTATTACTACAGACCGGAAATTAGGTTACCCAGTATCAACAATAGAACCTTCGCTGTGAAAAAGGCCTATTATATACTTCTTCTTATGTTTTCTTCTCCTTTTCTATAAGGCGCATCTTCAAAAACTCTTGTGTGTTTCCTTTTTAGATGCTCGTGCATCGTGGTTGTGCTCCCGTGATGAGCAAGTGAAGTTTGACAGTGTACAGACCACTCTTTTGTTACCATTTGGCCTGAAATACAACCATACTTTGGAAGCTTTTATGTCTAGTGCTAATTCTCTGACTTGATTTGAAGGACTCACCTGCCTTCGCCATTTTTCATATCAAAGCAGCGAAACTGGTTTGGAGGTGAATTACAGTGAGCCGTTTGAGACGGGAGACCGAAAATAAATAGGCGCTCAATAGTTTACAAATTTTCATGGTTGATTACGTTGACTAATCACAGCAGCACTACATAAATCCCTCTGCCCTTCTATTGAGCACAACTGAGCAAATGAAACCCCCACGCAAGGAATGTTTCTAATTCCATTGACATTCAAATAATGCTGGCAAACCGGTTTGTCTCCACTCAAACCTGTGAATATATCTATGAAAATATGTACAGCGGTTGTAAAAAGCAAGGCTTGATTGAAGACATATTTTCTACTTTTCAAGTCTACCGTATATTCTGGTCAAGCAGCATTATTCATTTTTAAAATCTGTCTTATTCATGTTTTTGCCCTGCGTTTCCTGCATACTGTATATTACACTGAAAACAAAACAATTTTACCTCACCCAGTTGTCACTAGTTCTGACAAATTCTCTAAAATGGAATTGTCACTTATTCCTGGCCCCTCCTCCACCCCCTCACGCTTTTACACAAATATGTTATCCAAATGAAATATTTTTTTCCATTTTCTCAGCCAGGGCTAAAGATCTTTTGTCTGAGGTTATTGGCCATTCAGTAATTTACAGCGTTCATTCAGTGAGAGCTGCTTAGCGCCTGGGTACCATATACAGGTCCTTCTCAAGAAATTAGCATATTGTGATAAAGTTCATTATTTTCCATAATGTAATGATAAAAATTAAACTTTCATATATTTTAGATTCATTGCCCACCAACTGAAATATTTCAGGTCATTTATTGTTTTAATACTGATGATTTTGGCATACAGCTCATGAAAACCCAAAATTCCTATCTCAAAGAGTTAGCATATCATGAAAAGGGTCTCTAAACGAGCTATTAACCTAATCATCTGAATCAACTAATTAACTCTAAACACCTGCAAAAGATTCCTGAGATTCCTTAAAAACTCCCAGCCTGTTTCATTACTCAAAACCGCAACCATGGGTAAGACTGCCGACCTGACTGCTGTCCAGAAGGCCATCATTGACACCCTCAAGCAAGAGGGTAAGACACAGAAAGAAAATTCTGAACAAATAGGCTGTTCCCAGAGTGCTCTATCAAGGCACCTCAGTAGAAAGTATGTGGAAAGTAAAAAGTGTGGCAAAAAACATTGCACAACGACAAGAGGTGACCGGACCCTGAGGAAGATTGTGGAGAAGGACCGATTCCAGACCTTGGATGACCTGTGGAAGCAGTGGACTAAGTCTGGAGTACAAACATCCAGAGCCACCGTGCACAGGCGTGTGCAGGAAATGGGCTACAGGTGCCGCATTCCCCAGGTCAAGCCACTTTTGAACCAGAAACAGCGGCAGAAGCGCCTGACCTGGGCTACAGAGAAGCAGCACAACAAAACAACAACAAATTTTGCATGTCATTCGGAAATCAA
>JACXGM010008816.1:0-14721 GCA_016801145.1 Umbra pygmaea | reverse complement strand
TTATGTCAGCTGCTGGTGTTGGTCCACTGTGTTTTATCAAGGGCAGGGTCAATGCAGCTAGCTATCAGGAGATTTTGGAGCATTTCATGCTTCCATCTGCTGAAAAGCTTCATGGAGATGAAGAGTTCATTTTTCAGCACGACCTGGCACCTGCTCACAGTTCCAAAACCACTGGTAAATGGTTTACTGACCATGGTATTACTGTGCTCAATTGGCCTGCCAACTCTCCTGACCTGAACCCCATAGAGAATCTGTGGGATATTGTGAAGAGGAAGTTGAGAGACGCAAGACCCAACACTCTGGCTAAGCTTAAGGCCACTATTGAAGCATCCTGGGCCTCCATCACACCTCAGCAGTGCCACAGGCTGATTGCCTCCATGCCACGCCGCATTGAAGCAGTCATTTCTGCAAAAGGATTCCCGACCAAGTATTGAGTGCATAACTGAACATAATTATTTGAAGGTTGACTTTTTCTTATTTTTTTTTGTATTACAAACACTTCTTTTATTGGTCCGATGAAATATGCTAATTATTTGAGAATTTGGGGTTTTCATGAGCTGTATGCCAAAATCATCAGTATTAAAACAATAAATGACCTGAAAAATTTCAGTTGGTGTGCAATGAATCTAAAATATATGAAAGTTTAATTTTTATCATTACATTATGCTAATTTCTTGAGAAGGACCTGTAATTGGCTGGGTACCAACATTAGGAGGTGTCTGATTTCGGTTTTAGTAGGAATTAGGGGTATAGAATGGAATAATGTGAAATACAAATACAGTCGTATGCAAAAGTTTAGGCACCCCTGACAATTTCCATGATTTTCATTTATAAATAATGTGTTGGATCAGCAATTTCAATTTGATCTACCAAATAACTGAAAAACACAGTAATATTTCGGTAGTGAAATGAGGTTCATTGGGATAACAGAAAATGTGCACTATGCAGACCCATGGTAGACACAATGTCTACAATGAAGTATGGTGTTGGCAGCATCATGCTGTGGGGATGCTTTTTATTAGCAGCGAATTTACATTTTCTTAAAGTTCTAGGAACCATAGATGGAGCAAAATACTGAGAAGTACTGCGAGAAACTGATTAACGTATCTTCAAAAGGGAAGCTTATGAGGAAATGCATCTTTTAACAGGAAAATGGTCCCATGTAGAAGCATCTTCAAATTCTCTGTTGCATAGGGCATTGTTCCAGTCTGTTTTAAGAAATGCACCATCATCCCTGTACCTAAGAAAGTGAAGTTGACGGAACTGAATTCCTACTGTCCTGTAGCTCTTACCTCTGTTATCATAAAGCACCTCAAGAGCTATATGACGACATACTAGGCCCTCTTCAATTTGCCTACTGCCCTGGAACAGCCACAGAAAATGCCATTGCCCCCACGATGCCCTTACTGACCTGGACAAAAGAAATGCATAATGTGAGGATGCTGTTTATTAACTACAGCTCGGTCTACAACATCATAGTGCACTCCCTGCTCAACACAAAGCTCATGGCCTGTAACCCTCCATCTTCTACTGCGATCCGAACTTCCTGAATGGATGCCCTGAATGGATGCCCTCAGTTGGTGAAGGTTGGTAACAACACCTCATCCATAATGATGGTTGCATACTCAGCCCCTTCCTGTACTCCCTGTACACCCACAAATGTGTGGCCACCCACAGCTCTAACTCCATCATCAGGTTTTTGGACGACACAGCGGTAGTAGGCCTAATTACAAACAAGGACGAGGTGGCCCTGGACATGGTTCCAGGCAAAACCTCTCCCTCAAACTTAAAAAAAATTAAGAACTGAGCGTGGACTACAGGTTGAACAAGGCTGAGCACTCTCCAATCCTCGATAATGTAGATGCCATAGAGAGCGTTGTAGACTTCAAGTTACTCCGAGTTCACATCCCTGAGAAACTGGTCACTAATAGAGTACATCTGTGGTGGTAAAGAACCCACAGCATTGTTTGTTCATTCTCAAGAGGCTGAAGGAAATTTGCGGTGTTCTACAGAGGCACCATGAAGACTATCCTGCCAGGATGCATTACAGCCTGTACGGCAGTGCAAAGGATTATGACTGCATGCCTCTGAACTATTGAGCGAGGGAAACACGTCCTGCTGAATGTGTTATCAGGTCCTAACTGCCCCCCACCCCCCGGGGCTGCACCTACATCAGGTGCCACTGGAAAGCAAAGAAGTGCATCGCTAATGCCAGCCATTTGAGCGATGGCCTGTTCAAGCCTCACAGGTCTACTAGATGTCACCAGTACAGGAGCTTTCCGTGTGGCATAGCGGGCTAAGTTTCTGCATTGCAGGACAGTCTGCATCATCACAGTCAGTGGTTCAAGCCTGACTATTGCTTCTATGACTTTACTTAGACACCTAGCACAAGGCAGCACAAATTGGCATAGCGCTGCCCGGGATTTGAAATATATAAGTTGGATTATCTACCTTGCTATGTCACTCTCCAGGAACACCTTGTGTGCAGATCGGGTGCCTGTAAATTTATTCACAGAAGTATAGTTGGTGAATGTAATCATCCTACGCATGAACTGATTCAAGGCTTCTGTGTTGGAGGAGCAGTCTATAAAGAATTGTCTGGCTCAGCAACATGTGGTTGGATAAACCATATGAGCGCCCCTCACATTTTACATTTACATTTTAACATTTAGCAGACTCTTATCTAGACCAACATATAATGAATGCCGGGGCATTCCCTTTAGAGCAAGTTAGGCTAAAGTGCCATGCTCAAGGTCGCTACAACATTTGGCATAGTTGGGAATGAAACCTGGCAACCGTCTGACTAAGTCTGACTCTATAACCCCTGAGCCATCTGACCTCACCATCCCGTATCTGTCCAAGTAGTTGTGGAGCTAGCGACAAGGCAAGGTCATGTTTTGGTTGGAAAAATGTATCTGGAATCTGGATACACTATCACCTTTTTATTTCTTCACTTGGCTGCAGTTTTTGACCTTTCCAAATTGATATTTGAGTTGTTTGAAGTGTGAAAGGAATAGAAGATAAAGATCAGAAACAAGAGTGAGGGGAAACACTATTCAGAACTGTCTCTGAACTCTGTGGTGCTCAGACAACTGGGTACTTCACAAAAAGGAAGAGGTGTATTGGCTTTAAGTTATTTATATTAGTTACACTCTAAAAAGGTTCTGTTTTTGGAAAAATGGGCAAAGACCATGTTGTACCTAGGTTCAAAAGGAAGCTGGTTCCATTTAACAGAGATGGCTTACGGGTGCTGGCACAACAAAGAGCTCAAGAAGCGATTCAGGATTTGAGAGAACCAGAATGTAGGGAGGAGCAGTTCCTTTTACTGCTTTACAGGATAGGCATATGGGCTTCTAGGGGGTGGAAGCATGACCTGCCCCCCTAGGTCATTGGTGCATATAAGAATTGGTCAACTTGCCTGGTTAAGTAATGGTGAAAGTTAAAAATAACCTGGAAATCAGAGAATTGTGTGAAGGGCCACAGTGAAGAATGTGGAAAGGTAAAAGAAAGAATCTCCACCAGATGCGCTCAGGCTATAGATGGAACCAATTGATGAAGAGAAAACATTTCAAATAGCCATGTTTGCTGGGGCAATCCATGTCTCTGTCAGGGCCAAATAGTCAAGGGCTTTGGGGCAGTGTAGGCGGAGGTTAATTTAGCATAGATGACAGCAGATTGACAGTTCCAAAGCTGCCGGAGAACAGGAATGCCACTTGAGTTATGCAAGCAGGGAACACTATGTTAGAAGGGTTGTAGCCCCAAGGTGCGGAATGTCTACTAAAACTACATGGATAGGAGTGAAAAGAGACAGAATATATTTGACAATGATATAAAAAGGGCAAAAGATGATCTAAGTGAATAATAAATGACAATAGAAAAAGTTAGGTAAGACACAGATGTGAGAAAGTGACTATGAAGATGTTCTATCTTTCCTTCCTCAATTAACTGCAGGAGAATTCTGAAGCTCCATGACCACTCGAAATAAAGCCTCGGATTAACGAAACAATAACAATTTGCCGTGGCCCTGAGACTAAGTCAATCCGTCCAGTGTCAGCTAGCAGCAAGGTATGTGCATTCAGAAGTGCAGTTAAATTAGTGATGATAGACAGTACTTGAAGATAGCCCTAGCTACACAACATTGGATTAAGATATAAATATACTCTATCACCCTTGGCAAGAGCAGAGGTTCTCTAGCTATAAACACATTTTGAGGCAGTGACCTTTCTCACCTTCTGGTTATGGAGAGCTTAATTGGCCTGTGTTTGAAAAGCTATGTCAGGAAAGACAAACACATAGAGTAGCCTGGAGTTAGTGGGACTGAAAATGGGACATTTTCAGGTCCTAACACTTTTTTTCCAGACCTGCCCACACAGAAATCTAATATATGGACATATATGGCCTTACATTTGAAAAATCTTAACATATATTTCGAAATATATTACCAAAAATGTTAATTTGATATTTAAATACAGAAATCTAATATATGGCCATAGGTATGAAATATCGTAACATATATTTGAAAATATATGACTATATATTTTGATTACAAAATTTGAATTACAAAATAAGGAAATATATGTCACATTTATGAAAACAGCTCATTTTTGTATATTTCGACATATTTGATGATGTTTGCACCATATATGCCGATATCTGACATATAAGTATACATACATATATGGCCAAATATTAGACTCTGTATGGGATACATGTAAAAATATTTTACCAAATATTTAATTGACATATGTCATACTCCTACTTATCATCACATAATACAGTACTGTATATAACATCAATATCTCACACATAAGCGTTCATTCTTGTTCAAATTTGTAGACGAATTGTTAATTGACATAAGGCAAGAATAAATGTAGCAGTATTTCTATATTATTTATTTACATAAAAGCATATGAACATTGACAGATATTATACATTACATCACTTATACACTCTGTAAACCATAGGTATATGCCGATATGGATGTCAAATGTGGAAATGTATGTCACACGTATAAAAACAAATTTTTGTATATTTCGACATATATGTACATATATTTGATGATGTTTCTGCCATATATGCTGATATAGGACATATAAGTTATACACATATATGGCCATATATTAGACTTCGGTATGGGTGACGCCTGCTATGGTATTTCCTGTTCCCTAGTGAGTGTCCAGCCTCTGGGCCAATGACCAAAAGTAGTGCTGTAGCCCTCATACATGTATACTCCTGGACACCTAGCCTTTTTTTCCCAAACCTAACATACCTGATACTGACCAGCTGCTCTCTGGGACCTGCTGTGCTGGAATAGTAAAGACCCAGAGTAGGCTTGACCATGTGCTTGTGCCTGCTGCCATTAGACATTTGTAGTATCTGAAGACTTGGGAGCAGCAGGAAGCCATGAATTAATTTGGAACCGAATTTAGTTCAGAGGCCCTCGACACACGAACACACACACAGTTTCCCTCGATGGTGCTTCAGAATGAGGACAGTTGGTGAAGGTCATTCAGTGAATTATTTTAAGAAAATGTCTGTGTGCTTGTAGTGGGGACAAGAAGTCCTCAGAAGGCTAGTAAATCATGGACGATCAGTGAGGACCTGTTGTCTACTTCTCATAGAATGCCTGTTCTTGGTTTAGGGCCCTCATCAACAAATCGGGACCTTGAACCGATTTGCACTCTGTAATATTTGAATACCTCTGGCTAGGGGCTTGCTCAAGAGTTCGAATTAGGTTTAGGATTAGTTTGTGTGTGAGATACAGAGTATACAGATATCCGCTTCAGGTCTCATTTGGGTACCAGCTGGAACGACACATTCACGCACACGCAAACACACAAACACACACACAGTGCTGGTCTCTGAAGGGTGGTTAAGTTTGGTTTGTCAGTCAGATCCACCTGATGTGACACTATTTGACAGCTCTGTGGGAGAGCAGGCTTACCTCTTCACTCTGTTAGATGCTCTATTGAGACCCTGCCGTGTCCATCTGCTCCTCCTCTCCGTCCTGCTCTCCTTCATCTCTCTGTTCCTGTGACTTTTAATTACCTGAGCTGTCACTCCACTACCAGGTGATAATGAGGTGTTGACTTCACCACACACCCTCTATACCACACACATACACATATCCTCTATATCTCACACACACACATACACACAAACCCTCTGTACCACACACACACTTTCTGTACCACACACACACACACCCTCTGATCCCCACACACCCTGTCCCCCAAAATACACACACAACCTGTGCCCCACAGACACACAACTTGCTCACCCCCACTCAAACACACTCTCTGTACTACACACACACACCCTGTCCCCCCCACACACACACACACACCCTGTCCCACGATACACACACACTCTCTGTCCCTGACACACACACACACCTCATCTTCAATCAGACGCACTGCATGTATGGCTTGCACCATAGAAACCATAGAAAATATGTTTTCCCCTCACACATACAAACACACACACTCTCTCTCACACACAAGAGTGGCAGACTGTCCCTTTCTAAGTAGGTCAGACGTGGGGAGGGGGGGGGGGAGAGTGGTGAAGCATCTTTAGCCATCTGTCCGAGACGTGCAGAATATCATAGTGAGAAACGCTTCCTAGAAGGTCACTCTGGAGGGCATCGTCAGATATTAAGGCAGGGATCACCTCATGCTCCATCTGTATGTGACACACATGCCTTATAAAGCCAGGTCCAATCAAACCATCGATGACATAGGCTTGGTTAACGACTGAGTCACGGAAGACGAATCAGAATAACACCGATCTTTAGCCTGCCGAGTGATAAGATCTGCAATTGGTTTCACTGCACAAGGAATGTTAAAATTATCTCAGCTCACACAATTGTATTATAATGTAGAATTCAGAATGTGTTGGCTTTGAAACTAATGTTCATTGCATGCTGATTAGGGCTGGTCCTGAAATGCTCTTTCGTCCCTATTTAGTGCCCTCCTTTCAACGAGGACCAATGGAGTTCTTGTCAGAATTGCTACATCTTGGGAATGTAGTGTCCATTAGGTTAGTAGCTGGTGAGATGTGATATTTCCACATCAAAGGCTCATTTGTTAGCCAGGTCAGTCATTGTAAATGGCTTGTCCTATGTAACCAAAGAGTGAAACCTGAAAGATAAACCAGAATCTGTCTGGATACGGAGGAGAAGGTCAAGTGCAGGGAAAGCGTTGAGGTGTCGGGTCGAAGTGATCCACTGTGTTCCTGAGGAGTCCAGACATGGATGTGTGGAGTGGGTAATCAATCATCCCCATGTCCTTTAGTGTCCCACTCAAAGATAGTCCGTATCCCTCCACATGACAAAGACTGCCCAGCCAAACATCAACCGTATCCCTCCACATGACAAAGACCGCCTGGCCAAACATCATCCGTATCCCTCCACATGACAGAACGCCCAGCCAAACATCATCCGTATCCCTCCACATGACAAAGACCGCCTGGCCAAACATCATCCGTATCCCTCCACATGACAGACCGCCCAGCCAAACATCATCCGTATCCCTCCACATGACAAAGACCGCCCAGCCAAACATCATCCGTATCCCTCCACATGACGAACACCTCCCAGCCAAACATCATCCGTATCCCTCCACATGACAAACACCTCCCAGCCAAACATCATCCGTATCCCTCCACTTGACAAAAACTGCCCGGCCAAACATCATCCGTATCCCTTCACATGACCAACACCTCCCAGCCAAACATCCTCCGTATCCCTCCACATGACCAACACCTTCCAGCCAAACATCCTCGGTATCCCTCCACATGACCAACATCTTCCAGCCAGTGACAGTGTATGAATCAGGCTGAGAAGTGTCTCATGGAGTCATCATTGGGTTTTCTACATAACTTTGATGGCAGTCTCACTGCTTTGGCAGGACCAAGACAATCTCTGGTAAAGTTCAGTGTGACCAGTGTTAGGGGAAAATACATTTTGGAAGCAAGGTTCATTAATATTAATGTTTTAAAGTGTACTACACTCATAGAACAAAGATCTGAAAAGGGTCTTAATTTAATTTCCCAGAAGTACCCTGTTTGCCCAGACAAAGTAGAACCAATTTTTTCAATAATGTATCCTGAATGAACTTTTTCTTGCTTACTGTGTTGTTCCATGAATATTTGGACAGTGACACAGCTGATATTCAAAAGAAAAAGTCAACATCTGCATGAAGAATTGAATCCTTAATTTTAAAGTTTAATTTTGCCCTCAGTTTTGCCTTCAGCAAGTGAAATGCATGCTCAATTACCAATGGTATACATAGTGTGGTAAACCCCCTCTATTTACTCTAGTGAAGTCTTCTCTTGATTGTTGACTTTAAGACAGCTTTGAGCTGGCTAACTGTTGTGAAGGTGTTATTCTTCACCAGAGAAAGTATTCTTCTGTCATCCACCACAGTGGTTTTCCATGGTCCTCCGGGCCTTTTAGTGTTTCTGAGCTCACCAGCACATTCTTACTTTTTCAGAATGTAGCAAACAGTTGATTTGGCCACATAATGTGTTTGCTATCTCGCTCTTTGGACTTCATATTGATGGTTGACAGATTCCAAATGCAAATGCCACATTTAAAATCAAATCTAGACATTGTATCTGCTTACTTGTAAATGAAGTAATGAGGGAATGACACACACCTGGCCATGGAACAGCTGAGTAGCCAATTGTCCAATTACATTGGCCCCTTAAAAACAGGGGATCACATGTAAAAAGTGCATTAATTCCTACCCCAATCAACCGATTTGAATATAGATACCCTCAAATTAAATATTCATATTCACTATTTAATTTCAAATCCAATATATTGCGATAGGCAGCTGAAATAATGATAACCTAGTCAATGTCCAAAGGAATTGTTTAGTATTTAGGTTCCTGAAGCTGTGTTCTTGATCTAAATATACATATGTCCCCTGGCGACGGGGGTTCGATCCCTGGCTCAGCAGACTGCCTGTGCCCCTAAACTCTGTCTCCCCCTACCTGTCACACTGTCTTCTGCTTCCTCCTGTCCTGTCAATAGAAATGTATAATAACTAATACAAGAGAAGTGTATGCATAGGCCTTGCAGTCACCAGATCTCAACCCACTTCAACACCTTTAGGCATTGTAGTTAGAATGGTGTCCTATCCCCCCAGTAGGAGTTACAGACAGTTGTAGGATTTGGTTTGGTGGCCCAACACTTTACTGAGGCAATTTCTTTGGCTTTTTCCTTTTTAATTTGACACCTGACTTAATTAGATATTCTTCTAATTAGGTTAATTAGAAGGCTTGCAATTTCTTTCCCAAACAGCATCCTTCCTCCACACCATTCCATTGCATCATTCCAGTGTTTTGGTCAAATTTCTTTGGCCTCTTCACCCCATCTATGCTGCAAAGCCAAACCTCAGTTAAACTCAGAAAGTGTGGTGCGGTCCTCAGACACTTAGATTGGGACTGCTCTCCTTTAATTATGGCCGTCCTATGGGACTCAGCAGGGTAGTTAAAATGGAGAAATCAGCATTAAAGCAATTATTGGATAAGAATGAATACAATCCTGTCATCTGTAATCATTAGGGTTGTCTATGCCTGGGAGAAAAACACACTTTCTCTCTCTTGCTTATCCCTTTGTCTGTCAGAAGACACAGAGCTCTGCAGAAGACGGGAGGCTCCACTTAGGATTAATGACTCACATCTCTTTCATGCTTTTATTACTAATTGAGGGAGAAAATTGAATGAAAGTGAATGAGTAACGTGATATTTAATCCATCATGGAGGCTATCCACTTAGCAATACGAGAACAATCTGTGTTGACCAGTGACATCGACTTAAACATATAACCAGAGGGATAAAGTAACAAAGTATAAATACATTGTTACTGTACCTACATTTTTTGGGAGGCTATATATCTGTTTGCCAACTTTACACGTCTACTTCACCACATTTTTTTACTAAATTATATTCTTTTACTCAATGACAAACAAAATGACAAAACTTGTGTTTTGACTTGTGTCTGAGGAAAAGCAAGGTGTGGTTCACTCAATGGTATCTCATTATGTCATTGTTATGGAAATGCTGAAGCCCAGCATTAAATTTTGAGCAAATCAAGGTGAAACCCCACCCACCAAGATCAAAATACAACCCCAATTCCCAAAAAGTTGGGACAGTATGGAAAATGCCCCAAAAAAATCACATTACTAACAAATTATGTGATGTTTTACTTTGTGAATTTAATTTATTTCCTGAAAATGTTGAGACAGACGACAAGGAGTACATGTGCTCCTATGTTGAAAACTTTAGGCGCACACAAGAAAATCTAGGAGCACTATACAAAATCTTATTTACAATGTAAAACATACTTCAGTATTCAGATAGCTTGACACCTGCCTCTTACACCTTTTAATAAACATTCATTGCCTTACTCCCTCTCATACACACCACCTCCCACTGACACACACACACCTCTGAAATCGCTCCAAATACATAATAGGTGCTATCTCAAGTGACCAGCTTGTAAACATATCATTTCTCTATTTAAAAAATCTGAAATGCAAAGTATATGGGCTAAGGACGACACACAATATGCAGTACTTTGCTTCACACAAAAAGCACAGCCTAAAATGTATCATTTATGTCAAAGACAGACTGACACATACCGATTGGCAAACACTGTGGATGCACTCATCATGGGCCCTATCTTGCACCCAGCGCAACGCAGCGCCAAGCTCGACGCAAGTGTTTTTGCTAGTTTAAAACCGACGCAGTTGTCAATTTCCCATCCAGCGCCTACATCGTTTAAAGGACAACTCTGGCACAAAATGAACCTAGGAGTTAATAACACATTGGTACAGAGTCAACCATTCTCTGGGATATGTTTTCATGCTAACTGAATGTGCACAGTTTTAGTGCGAACTGATAATTATTTGTGCTGTCAAACGATTAAAATATTTAATTGCGATTAATCGCATTAATGTTATAGTTAACTTGCAATTAATCAGACATTTTTACCTGTTCTAAATCTTGATTTCTTTTTGTCCCATAATTTTTTTCTTATTTTAATGAGAACAACATTGGCATACTATCTGAAGTCATCCATTGTTGCCTGGCTTTGACGAGGAGGCGGAGAATACGCATCAGCTGTGTGCTTCGCCATCAAGTGATAGGGGTTTTGTAGTTGATTGTACGCTTACATCTATTTTTAGTCTCAAATTCGAGGAAAACTGTCACACTGTAAAGCCCTGCATATCTTTCTGCATTTACTATGCCCACACAGATGTGCAAGTTACCCATGCCATGGGCATTGATGCACCCCCGTACCATATCAGATCCTGACTGTAGTAACAGCTTGGATGGTCCTTTTTCTCTTTGGCCCAGAGAACACAACATTTGTTTTGTCCAAAAACTATTTGAAATGTTGACTCATCAGACCACTAAACACGATTTCACTGTGCTACACTCAATCTCAGATGAGACCGAGCCCAGAGAAGTCGGCGGCGCTTCTGGACAGTGTTAATGTATTGCTTTTGCTTTGCATAGTAAAGCCTTAACTTGCATCTGTGCATGCAGCGGTGAATGGTGTTGACTGACAAAGGTTTACCAAAGTACTCCCGACATGGCAGGGTGAATTGGGTTTTTTAAATTACACTTTTAGTTTGTCTTTTTGTATTTTTCATACTGTTAAAACTTTTTTGGAACTGGGGTTGTATATATTATATATATATTATGGTACATTTTACAAAGCGAGCTAGGTGGGCCTGAGCCTTGGCAGTTTTGCTCATGTTAGTTCTGGCTGCCTCCAACAATATCTATCATCTGGGACCCAAAAATGGGAAATTGTCTGGGAACTTTTATTTTTGCTCTAGGGAGGGCTGTGTTTTTTAGAGGGGCGGCAGTGTTATTTTTTGTGGTGCTTCAAGATTTTTTGAATATATACTGTATACACTCCCGGCCACTGTATTAGGTATACAATACCTGTTCAACAGCTAGTTAACACAAATATCTAATCAACCAATCACATGGCAGTGAGTCAATGTATTTAGGCATTTAGACATGGTCAAGAAGATCTGCTGAAATTCAAACCAAGCATTAGAAATGGTAAGAAAAGTGATTTAAGTGACTTCCTGGTCTGATGAGTCTAGATGTCTCAATCAAATAGTATTGTGTGTTCAAGGAAATACCGGTACTGAGATAATTTGTTAGGATGGAACACACAATACTATTTGATTAAATCACTATTCGGTAGCTTTATAATGAATTTAAAATGATTCTTTAATACATTGGAATGAGCGCTATTATTTTGAAAAACAAAATCTGAGTTTGTGTTGCTAGGATAATATAGTGTTGCTGAAGGAAAGGAAATGTGTATACCTGTGTATCACAGACTACACCACTGCCGATATTTTATATTTTAATTTAACGTCTTTAATGGTAAGAGACTGCACAGGGATCTCCTTGCTGTGCATCTTGGAACAGCCACACCACTGTATTTCAGCTGAAGTTACTTGTGGTTAATTGTTTGCATCCCAACCAGTTTTCCTGGCAGTTGTGGCTAAAATCTTAATTGGTCTACCTGTTTGCGGATTGTTATCAACAGAACCCCTATTTTTTCACTTCTTTATCAGAGTTCGAACAGTACTGATTTGCATAACTTTGGATATCTTTTCATATCCTTTTCCTGATTTACAAAGTTCTACTACCTCTTCTCACAGGTCCTTTGTCGATTCTTTTGCTTTCCCCATGTCTCAGTATCCAGCAAATTGCAGCCCAGGATGAAATGTGCAGGGTTCCCTCAAGAGCTACAAAACTAATTCACTATTTATACACAGATACTCATTACAATCAAACAAGTCACAGTTGTGGAAACCTTCTCTTAAAAGCCATTTAATCCTGTCTGTCTACATTATCAGGGCCACTTGGGTGATTTCAGTTTATCATTATGATTTAAAAGGGCACACATAATTATGTAATAATAAATGGTTTCACCTGACCACTATCTCTAAATAAAAGAAAAGTTTTTACAAACATTATAATCTATGAAAATGAAAGGCCAAGGAAACTACAAGTAATTTCACCAGTGCGTAACATTATTGTAAGAATATTTGGGATTATTCATGAAAAGAAGTGGAAGACAGAGACAGAGCTACAACTGACTTTTATATTCTCCTAGTTTCCACCTAAAATTCTATAACATGATAGGAATGGCTTTACAAAATCCTTAACTATATTGGGAAAAATATTTTTTTTAAATGGGAGGGTGCTGTGTGGGTGTGGGGCAGATTGAGTTTTGGTGGGGAGGTTGGGAGGTTTTGTGTTTGATGGGAGTGATGTTCTGTTCAGTGCAGAGGATATATGGGGGGGGGGGGGTGTAGATGTAATGTGCATTTTGTTTACGGCCTATGTTTTCATCATTGTCAATTTTAATTTAAAAACATTATTAAAAAAGAAAGACAGTTTAATCATTCCACACAAGAACTGACTAAATGTTTCCATGTTGGATGAGCAGTGTAAAAAAAATTTCCAACTCAGCAACATGTGGTTGGAGGAACCATGTGAGCGTCCATCAATATCCCGCATCTGTCCAGGGAGTTGCGGAGCTGCTGACAATACAGGATTAGTTGGAATTTGACAAGAACAATTGGAAGGGGATACAAATGGGGAGAAAAAATAACAAATACAAATATCTTTTTTCATAACCTACATTAACCATTATGCACAACTTACATTAATTATTAAGTTGTGTATAGGAGTGTTGACTATTGGTTGCGTTAAAGTGCAGTCATTTTTACACCTGCTCTTTTTTCCTTTTGAAAAAGGACACATTTGCCCAATACTGAACTAGCAATTTACATCAATCAGACTGGGTACATCGCCAAATATATGAATTATGGTATTAGATATGATTCAGCTAATGTGTTATGTAGCTTCACAACCTACTATTTCATTTATAAAAGGCAAATGTTTTTCTGTTAATTGGTTTTCTATAATATATCTTATTAAGAAGCACCTCTGCCATTATGGTACATTATGCAATGACAGGTGTGTGACACTTTTTTTACTTTATATACTTAATTACATTTAAGACCACATATTTACTTTTGATACTTAGGTACACTTAATTTCAGAGACTTTAAGTGCCCTATTTTAACGATCTGAAATGCAAGTATCAAACAAGAAACGCAAGTGACTTTGTGGGCGGATCTTGGACGCTGTTGCTATTATACCGACGGTGTCACAATAGCGTGGTGTGTAGATGATGAAGGAGGGACACTGGAAGATGCTTGTAGTTAGATTTTTAATGAAGTAGCGATGGCTGCCCGGCATGTATTATCAGGACAAATTGACATAGAGGATGGCACAACTTCAGGGACAAACACACTTCTCCTGGAAATACGCAACTCACTAATATATGCCTGGTCTACTTACATTCGCTTTTACGTGGCGAGGAACACGATGTAGAGAGTCCGATTAAAATACAAAATAAGGTAAGCCACCACTACTGTCAAAAACCCACACTCTACAGAGAATCACAGATTATTAATGAACCGCACCTTCCTCTCCCTCTCCTGGACTAATATATGGACTGAGCTACCAGCTGAAAGTGTTTATGTAATTAGAACAACTCAGTCCCCAATCAGTACCAGGTGAAAGAGAGGAAGGGTATGACAGCACACATAATAGGACACTCAACAGTACATATAATATAACCAAAATCAACAGTAAGCACTGGCC
>JACXGM010008815.1:0-28404 GCA_016801145.1 Umbra pygmaea | reverse complement strand
GGCTTCATACAGTATCAGTAGTACTGTGGAGACTAGGCTTCATACAGTATCAGTAGTACTGTGGAGACTAGGCTTCATACAGCATCTTTGTTTTTTTGTAATGTCTTCTAAATGTATTTCTGTTGCTAGTTCGCCCAGTGGCCCCTAAGGACTTGACCACTCCAGTAGTCCATGGTTGGAATGTGAGTCTGGGTTGGCACTGGGATTACAAGCGCTATGAAAGCCTGAACCTCAGCTGCCAGGTTGAGTTGACCAGCCGCTGGGAGACCAGAAATGTGAGAGCACACAACATCTGGACTAAGCCCTCAACTTTATAATCTTGATTTTTTACATCTTATATAGTAATATTGTAGAATGTCCCAGTGGTCTAATTTGCAAAATCCTAAAGGTTATTTATTTGTACCATTCCTTTAACTGACTTAAGACTTGAGCATTTCATCTTCTCCTCATTGGCTGTTCCTGATTGACCATCTTTCAGCCATAGCATATTATTGCTGTCTGATAATCCTCGAAAAAATAAGCATTTCAGCAAGTGGAAACATATTGTGTTATGTTAGCATCAGGGAAAATTACATTTTGAAGAATTTTTTTGAAGAATTTGAGGGTTTGAAATCATGGAAGATTTGGTTTGTTCACAAAGCCTTGCACACATTTTTTATTGTATACTTGTACAGTGACGTTTGTTGTCTTTTTATAAAACAATCTAGCGAACATACACTGGCCTTGGTCTCAAGTCAGTGGTACTGACGGACCTAGAGCCCGATGAAGAGTACATTGTTCGGGTCCGCTGTGCAAACTTCTGGAAATGGGGAGAATGGAGTATGCTGCTGGAATTCAAAACCAAAATGGACCGTAAGCACCCATCATTGGAGACTGTCCTGGATTAAATATTTTTATGTGAAAATATTTTACTATACTAAAATACATTTTAGGCTTGAAAAAGTAGCCTTGTAAAATCTCCTTGAAAGTTATTATATATAAACATAATGAAATAATCCCAATAGTAGGGAATTCTGGAATGAGACTTCGTAGTCAATTTAAAATAAAATGAACACTTGAAATCAACAACACTTCAACAATGCCCTGTTTTCTTTTCGGTGACAGGCCCAGAGGCTCCTGATATATGGTTGTGGATGAACAGTGCCAACCTATGTTATGTTCTGTGGAAAGTGAGTACTAACTACTAGCTTATTATAATATATACAGTCTAGGGCTGTACCGGTACAAGGGTACGGAACCGTATGGTATGTGGTGCTATTCGCGGGTTCACACATGAACCCGAATACATAGAAGTTAGATTATAAATTAATGGATTGCAACTGTATTTTTAATACTTCTTCAAAAAATCTGATTAATATGAATATATTTATGAGCCTTTGCTCACATCGTAATCTACATTTTAATCATTCTTGGCACTTTTCCATCTTTGTGAGCGTAATTTAAGAAGGAGAGCTTGGGAAAATCATGGGAAAATTCTCCACTTCCTCTAGAGACAAATCTAGACTAATATTGGTTAACATCAGTCTTGCCTGTTATTATTATTTACAGTGGGTATGGAAAGCATTTAGACCCCTTTACATTTTTCACTCTTTGTCTCATTGCAGCCATTTGATTGAATTAAAACAGTTCATTTTATTTCTCATTAATGTACACTCAGCACCCCATCTTGCCAGAAAGAAAACTAAAATGTAGAAATATTAGCAAATTGATTAAAAAAGAAAAACTAAAATATCACATGGTCATAAGTATTCAGACCCTTTGCTCAGTATTGAG
Organism: Umbra pygmaea; assembly: GCA_016801145.1. Lineage (NCBI taxonomy): Eukaryota > Metazoa > Chordata > Actinopteri > Esociformes > Umbridae > Umbra > Umbra pygmaea. The sequence goes on along the minus strand of JACXGM010008815.1, from coordinate 26,631 downwards.
TAGAAGCACCCTTTTGAGCTAGTACAGCCATGAGTCTTCTTGGGATCAATGCAACAAGTCTTTCAAACCTGGATTTGGGGATCCTCTGCCATTCTTCCTTGCAGATCCTCTCCAGTTCCGTCAGGTTGGATGGTGAACGTTGGTGGACAGCCATTTTCAGGTCTCTCCAAAGATGCTCAATTGGGTTTAGGTCCCGGCTCTGGCTGGGCCAGTCAAGAATGGTCACAGACAGGGCCGTCGCTAGTGGGGTGAAAGGTAGTGACAATTATAGGGGCCTCCACTGCACAGGGGCCCCCACAAAATCCTGCAGTTATTCTATATATGCCCCTGTTATGTGAATAATTCTAATATTTATATTAGTTCTATGCCTGAGATTTTAATGAAAACCACAGAAACATGCAATTTGGTTAAAGAAGCTTTTCAAATATCTGCTTCTCTCCCCTCCTCTAAAATGATTTAGTCAGATCCGAAGTTTAATTATTCAGTTAGTGACAAACATTAGATAGACCCAGAGCCAATGAAGTTGTAAGTCCCACCCCAACTCGTGAACAGAACCAATCAGAGTTGAAGCGGCAGCTGAAGTTAACTATGAACTTGGTGGAAGAGCAAGAGACTGACTGAATGATTGAAAATGTCAGGGAAAGGAAAACATAAATCAGGGTACCAGAAACGCCATGAAAAGAAGGAGAGGGAGGCCAGGACAGTTGCTGTATCCCAGTCGATCCAGACGTTCTTTATGACAGGTTAGTGTATTGTCATTTTTTTCGCTGCCCAAATAGGCAATATACCATCTACAATTTTCATTACCAGCGCGCAGCAAAATCGACCGAATGATTATGTGGTCAAAATTCCATCTTTATTATGCTATTGTGAAGAGAGTTGGTTTGTAAAACACACAGAAAAAATTTACACGAGTCACTACGCACAAGCATTATGCACCTGCCAGATGTTGATGTATTTTATTAGTCAAGGAAACACAAATACAGCAAACTGCTCTTAGATGGATACATTTATTAGCTTTGTATAAAGATATATAATGCAGTTCCATATATCATCTTTATTAAAAAATAAGACAATGAGTCATTATAGTGGTTGTATTATATATTTTTTAGAGTTGACTGCATTCTTGTCAATTTCTTAATGTTTACTTTTTGATTTATGAATTATCACAGAATGGTGGGGAAAATATTATATTGCTGGTCCTTTTTTAAATTGGTTTTATAACTTAACAATGTTTTGTAATTTTTTATTAGTTGTAATATTTGTATACAGTTGTATGCAAAAGTGTAGGCACCCCTGACAATTTCCATGATTTTTATTTATAAATAATTGGGTGTTTGGATCAGCAATTTATTTTTGATCTATCAAATAACTGAAGGAAACTGTAATATTTCAGTAGTAAAATTAGGTTTATTGGATGAATGTGCAATATGCCGCAAAATGAACTTAGGTGCATAAATTTGGCACCCCAAAAGACATATCATATCAATATTTAGTTGAGCCTTTAGCAGAAATAATAGCCTCTATACGCGTCATATAGCCTGTAGTGAGTGGCTGGATTCTGGATGAAGGTATTTTGGACCATTTCACCTTGCAAAACATCTCCAGTTCAGTTAGGTTTGATAGACAGCCTGCTTCTAATCAATCCACAGATTTTCAATGATGTTCAGGTCTACGGATTGGGATGGTTATTTCAGAACATTGTACTTGTTCCTCTGCGTAAATGCCAGAGTCGATTTTGAGCAGTGGTTTGGGTCATTGTCTTGTTGAAATATCCAGCTCTGGCATAACTTCAACTCTGTGACTGATTCCTCTACATTATTCTCAAGTATCTGTTGATATTGAGTGGAATCCATGCAACCTTCACCATTAACAAGGTTACCAGTAACGGCACTGGCCACACAGCCCCACAGCATGATGAAACCTCCACCAAATTTTACTGTGGGTAGCAAGTGTTTGTCTTTGAATGCTGTGTTCCTTTGCCACCATGCATAACGCCCCTTGTCATGACCAAATGACTCCATCTTACTCCACAGCACCTTCTTCCAAGATGAAGCTGGCTTGTCCAAATGTGCGTTTGCATACCTCAAGCGACACTGTTTGTGGCGTGTGTGCAGAGAAGCCTTCTTCCGCATCACTCTCCCATACAGCTTCTCCTTTTGCAAAGTGTGCTGAATTGTTGAATGATGCACAGTGACACCATCTGCAGCAAGATGATGTTGTAGGTCTTTGGAGGTGGTCTGTGGGCTGTTTTTGACCGTTCTCACCATCCTTTGCCTCCAATACTTGACCTGCCACTTCTGGTCTTAACAAAACTGTGCCTGTGGTCTTCAATTTCTTATTTATGTTCTTATATTCTGCAGTATATGATGAGAGTGGTAGGGGCCCACATCAATATTTTTTCAGGGGCCCCCGAATCCTCTAGCTACAGCCCTGGTCACAGAGTTGTTACGAAGCCACTCCTTTGTTATTTTAGCTGTGTGCTTAGGGTCATTGTCTTGTTGCAAGGTGAACATTCGGCCCAGTCTGAGGTCCTGAGCACTCTGGATGAGGTTTTCTTCCATGATATCTCTGTACTTGGCCGCATTCATCTTTCCTTCAATTGCAACAAGTCGTCCTGTCCCAGAAAATCAGCCCCATAACATGATGCTGCCACAACCATGTTTCACTGTTGGGATTATATTGGGCAGGTGATGAGCAGTGCCTGGTTTTCTCCACACATACCGCTTAGAATTAACACCAAAAAGTTCAATCTTGGTCTCATCAGACCAGAGAATTTTATTTCTCATAGTCTGGGAGTCCTTCATGTGTTTTTTGTCAAACTCTATGCAGACTGTCATATGTCTTGCACTGAGGAGAGGCTTTCGTCTGGCCACTCTGCCATAAAGCCCTGACTTGTGGAGGGCTGCAGTGATAGTTGACTTTGTGGAACTTTCTCTCATCTCCCTACTGCATTCTTCTTTACCTCTCTCACCAAGGCTCTTCTCCCACGATTGCTCAGTTTGGCTGGACGGCCAGGTCTAGGAAGAGTTCTGGTTGTCCCACACTTTTTCCATTTAAGGATTATGCAGGCCACTGTGCTCTTAGGAACCTTGAGTGCTGCAGAAATTGTTTTGTAACCTTGGCCACATCTGTGCCTTGCCACAATTCTGTCTCTGAGCTCCTCGAGTAGTTCCTTCGACCTCATGATTCTCATTTGCTCTGACATGCATTGTGAGCTGTAAGGTCTTATATAGACAGGTGTGTGCCTTTCCTAATCAAGTCCAATCAGTGTAATTAAACACAGCAGGACTCCAATGAAGGAGTAGAACCATCTCAAGGAGGATTAGAAGAAATGGACAGCATGTGAGTTAAATATGAGTGTCATAGCAAAGGGTTTGAATACTTTTGACCATGTGATATTTCAGTTGATCTTTTTTGATAAATTTGCACAAATTTCTACATTCCTGTTTTTTTCTGTCAGGATGGGGTGCTGAGTGTACATTCATGAAAAATAAAATGAACTTGTTTGATTTTATCAAATGGCTGCAATGAAACAAAAAGTGAAAATTTAAAAGGGGTCTGAATCCTTTCCGTACCTGCACTTTTACTCTCCAAATCACGGTCATTTTAAAGAGACAGTGTAAAATTTTCCCAATATACATCTCACTTGAAAAAACAGTGTTCTTTACTGTAAACAAGGACTATATAAAATGCATTCTATTACTTTTCCTTTCCTTCAAACAAATAACTTGGCCTGAATTTAATATGTATGTCTGTTTTCCAGGGCACAACATATGGAAAGTAAAGAATGTTGAAATGCATGTGCAAACTGTATGTTATAAGAGTTTAGTAAAATGTTAGGTTTGCTTGCAGGCTACACAATGTTAATTTGTCCATATAGTCGTTCGTTTGCAGAGGCAGTTGTGGAAACATAAACAACTGTTTCTTAACTGTATTCAAGCAGTCCAATCTGTAGAATCTGATCAGACCAAAGAAATTACCATAGGGGTTTTCATCGCTGCGGATATGCGCACATCTTTTGCCAATTAAACTAAAAACAAACTTTATTTTGATCATTGTTTGCACTGTACCGCAATACATACCATACCATGACCCTCAAATTGCAATACGTACCGTACCATGGGTTAGGCGTACAATTACACCCCTAATACAGTCTCTATATACGGTAACAGTCGAAAGTCTGGGCATGTTGACTGGTATAGTATATCAGGTCAAACTTTCTATTGGCTAAAATACAACTGGATGTTTATCCAGATGTGAATAGCATCCATAAGTAAAAAGCTTTTACATTTTGGAGTGTCATTTTTGAGTGTCATTTTGACTTCGCAATCCTCCCAAAAGCCCTTGACAAAGAGAGAGAGCCACGGACAAATCAGCGGTTATGATGTGACAGTGTGGGGCTCAAAGGAGAACGTGCTACAGACTTTCAACCTGCCCCAAAGCGTCAACAGCCTCCCCATCAATGTGACTGACCCCGGGTCTAAGGTCATGGTCACCGCCTTGAATCCTGCCGGAGCCTCCTTCCCAGCGACCATCGTCGTCCCCAGACACCAGCAAGGTAAGACATTGTTTGCTAAAGGAATTACCACTGTCTTTTTTTTTCATCCAACAAATGAAACATTTATTTTGCACTGCTCATCTAACATGGAAGTCTTTTTTTAGATCATGTTTGATGATTACGCTCACCAATGATTAGGGTTGGGCATCGTTTTGATTTTAACAATTCTGATTCCAATTCATTCGACTCCAGTTCTTATCCATTCTCGATTCCAATTCTTTGATAACTGGAGTTGAAACGGGTCACATTGCCTTCTCAGGCAGTATGCGCGAACGTTCAGCACAGATTGTGTCTCCGGCAGAGATGGGAAGTAACGAAGTACAAATACTTTGTTACTGTACTTAAGTAGATTTTTCAGACTTTTTACTTTTACTCCTTACATTTTTAATACAAATATCGGTACTTTCATACAAATATATGTACTCCTTACATTTTACAAAATTGTCTCGTTACTTTAGTTTCAAATAATTTCAGTGAAGTTACCGTTAATATTTCTCTCGACATCAATACCGAATTCAATCTAATTGGATGGAAATATACGTTGCATTTGACGCACCACTACAAGACGACTCGACAGATTCGGTGGCATTCATTCACAGCAAATCATTGCGTCTTGATCGTGGTAACGTTAGCATAGTATTATATACGGTGACATCATTGAAAATGAAGGAAATGGAGATCCCAGAGATTCGACAAGCAGCAAGGCATTCCCAATCATCCTTGGCCTTATCTGAGGGAGATGTTTGACATAGTAGTCATGAAGAATGTCTCCTGGCGAATGTGCTGCAAATTTGAAGTATACATTTGAACACTTTGCGGTCTCTCTCTTCCTGCCCATCCCAGACACACCCACACACATGCTTTTTCACTCACTGTCCTACACACAATAACATTATGACACGTTCAACATCACAAAAGGTGTGTACCGGTATATTTGTCCTATACAAAAATTACATCATGTTGTCTTGTAATGACACAGAAGGTCTGTATACACTAGTTGCTCGCAAGTTCTTTAAGGGGTTCAGGACAAATCCATGCACATCTACAGATTTGAGGGCATACATCACTTGCCATTTTTCTTTTGCTGGATGTCTATTTGCAATTTAATAAATATTTTTTTATGCAATGCACACTGAATTTGTAATTTCACCAACTTTTATAGTACTTCAATTGTAAAAATTGTGATCCTGACATTGCTATTATTAGTATTAACACTCCATGTTCAAAGATTTACTAGATATGTCATTTCTAATACACTGCTGCCATCCCTTAGTTGTAACTCTAAAAGTATGGGGAACGTGAGCACACACATATGAGCACACACACAGGCATGCTGACAGGCAACTCCACATTTAGGGGCGCCCAGTAAAAAAAATATGACTGAGCAAAAACAAAATTTGGGATCTCCTCAGGACTGGGCCTGGGACAACAATCCCAGTTGTCCCTCCCTGTCAGCGTCATAGCTACTTTGAAATCCATGTTTTAAAACACTAGCGACGTATATTCCCTGCTAACATGAATTACTTTTAATGAAATGTGGAAGTAAAAAAAACTGTCTTTTGTGTATCGTTTTGAATAGGCTTCGTATTTTGACACGTTATATGTGCGCAATGACTGTGCATTTTCAAATGGACAAAATAATAAATGTATTGTTGAATGGAGATATTAGCACTCGTTTGGTGCCAGTACCCGATTTTGATCTACTGTTGGCTGATCTGATGATTAATTATGAATCCCCCTTATTCATCATATGCATCGCAATATAGCTAATTAACCCATGTGCAGCAGCTTTTTTGAAGGGGTCGTTTTTCCCTGAAAGCCTCAAAGAAAACAGAACGGATACAAGTTTTGGTTGATAAAAAAATTGGAACAGTTCTCTCGGAAGGAAAGCAGTGAACCTCCACCCACTATTCTAGACTAAAATTAACCATGTGAAGCCAACAAGTGATTATATGCAACTGATTTTAATTGATCCCCTTTCATGCTAGCTACAAACTTAGCGTGGCTTCTCTGCAATCACAAATTCCTCCAGACTAGCTCACGACAGATGGGCTGGCTGCACGCAGTTTCCACGTGATTTGCCATCTAATTGTAACATTAGAAGAAGTGGTTTCTCTCCCAAAAAAGTATCGGCCATAATCGGCAGGCAAAAATACAAATTAATAATTATTTTGAAAACTCATAATTGTCTATAATTAATCGGCCAGTCTGATTAATTAGCCAACCTCTAATTTGTAGTGCATCCTCCAATGCAAGAAATATATGCATCACAGATGTTGCACTGTGCCGAATTGGGATTGTTTTTAAGTAAAATGAAGCCACACCTTTGAGTGCCGCTTTTGTGTGCTTCATGGTGGATAACACAACAGCCTGGCTGCCCTGGCAGTACGGTGACTGGCTGGCCGCTACGGAAAGCAAAACTTGCGCGTTTTGGAATCAATCGGAATCTAAACCAAATTTTCCAAACGATTCCGATGGAATCAATATGTTTTAAATGATTCTAAGTTGGAACCGGTTCTCGATATCCAACCCTACCAATGATACTTCCGTGATTGAATTTACAGGCGCCCGATCTGCACACAAAGAGTCGCTGGGGCTTATCTATACCAAACCCTGGGCAGTGCTCTGCAAATTTGCACTGCCTCGTGCTGGAGGTCCGGGGAAAGCCGGAGAACCCATAGTCAGGCTCGAACCACTGACTAGAAAACCCACAGATTTATGCGTGTTGGGAAAACTAACGTTCTAGGAATGGAGAATTAAATCTGTCTATCGCTTTTAAATGCAGAGGAAACCATGGTCTCCACGGTTGCTTTCAATGAGAGTGGCTTTCCGCTGTCCTGGGAGGCCCATGCGAATGCTAGCTGTGGCTACGTAGTGGAGTGGTACAACACTGACTGTACGCAGGAGTGCAATGTGGACTGGACCAGAGTCGCACCGGACAACACGTACACCGTGGTTAAATCCAGTGAGTGTTGGATGGGTTTGTTTTTTCAAGCATCCCAATGTAGTTTGGATATACGTAATCTATAACTGGCTCATCTGGCATTTGCCAGAACTGCCAGATGGCCATTCCAGCATTTCACAAGTGTGTATTTTCTTTTAACTTGCAGGTAACTTTTTGGCAGGGGTGAGATACACATTGTCAGTATATACCTGCTCATCAGAGTCTCCACTGCTGTTTAAGAGGTGGCATGGGTACATGCAGGAGATGGGTGAGTTTGGTGCAATATCATAAAGCGTTTGAGCATACTTTCTATATGTTTTCGGGAAATCTACTTTTAAAGGAGCAGTTCAAAATAATTAAATATTTCTATTTTGTAAATCTGTCATTAAAGTAATACTTTTTTAAAAACATGACAACTGACAAATGTCAAATGATTGTCCCAACAGGGGAGTAATTAACAGAATACTAACGTATGTTTTTTTTAAGTGAGCTAGCCTTCCTCTACACACATGCGCACAGACACACACACACACACACACACACACACACACACACACACACACACACACACACACACACACACACACACACACACACCAGCTCTTGCATCAAGATGACCTCATGTTTTATTTCAGCTGTGTGTATGAGTGCCATTCAAGGTATTAACTGTAAAAGATCATATTTAGAGTTTTTTTTTTAAATATCTCCCTCCTGATGCTTTTTCTTCAGCTCCTTCTATGTCAGTTCCCAAGCTGCTCCTGGATCAGAAAGGCTCCAAAATCCAGATGACTTGGGATCAGATTCCACTGAAACACCAGCGAGGTTTCATCCTGGGATACCATATTTACCAGACCCACAACTCTTCTCTCACCCTACTAGGTATCAGTCCTCGGAACCTGGGCTTAGAAAGCGTCTCAGAGGGCTGGATCTAGGGTCAGGTCTCTGTGTAATATGAATAAATATTGTCACTCTGCTCCGGGCTAGATCTAAAGGCTGTAGTTAAGGACGCCTCCTCATTAAGGACACATACACACCCATGCAGTACACATACACTTAGAGAATGATACTCTGGTAGAATGCCTTTGATTAGTCTCACACGGGAGAGATGTCATCTGATGTTTTTCCTTTGTTTGATTGCCAGCCAACATCACAGATCCACAGATTACCAATCACACAGTCAGGCATCTGGACCCTGGCTCTTACAAGTTCACCATCAAGGCCTATACGTCAGCCGGGGAGGACCAAGGGACCACGGCGTCTATCTCATTGAAGCCCTACAGTATGTTCTCTCAATGTCTTCACTTCACACAGCTGTTTCTAGGCCTCTTCGTTTTAAAATATGTTCACTTAACATCGTCCAACTATCACTTTTGCATTAGATTAGAATGTAACAGTGCTTTCAGTAATCAACGCTTCAAATTTTTGTGGTAGTATAATCTAACTTCATGTTGAGCGGTTAACGGAACACTCCAGACCCCTAAACAGCTCAAAATGCCGGTCATGTTTCCGACACGACAGTCACTAAAAACACCTTGGCCTTTCCCAACTCGGCCACCGTAAATGTGTGGAAATTCACATAGTGACATCACACCAACATTTTTTATTCTCCAATTGACTTTGAATCAAGTCGATTGGAGAATAAAACTGGACAAATAAAGATCAGGAAATCAACAGAATCCCTCTAGCTGTACTGTGACGTCACTGTGCAAAATTCTGAACACTTACGATGGCTGAGTTGGGAATTACTGTTCGCCCTGAGAAGATGACTGTCGTGTCGTAAACATTACCGGCACAACAATTTTTAGCTGTTTAGGGACCTAGAGTGTTCCTTTAAGCACATGTGAGTTTTAGAGCATGTCACAACGCAGGTGTTGTGGCGTTGTATGTTGGTGTAGAGAGAAAGGGAGCTCACACGGGGATTAGAGTTTTAGTGCATGTCACAACGCAGGTGTTGTGGCATTGTATGTTGGTGTAGAAAGAAAGGGAGCTCACACGGGAATTAGAGTTTTAGAGCATGTCACAACGCAGGTGTTGTGGCGTTGTATGTTGGTGTAGAGAGAACTGGAGCTCACACAGGGATTAGAGTTTTAGAGCATGTCACAACGCAGGTGTTGTGGCGTTGTATGTTGGTGTAGAGAGAAAGGGAGCTCACACAGGGATTAGAGTTTTAGAGCATGTCACAACGCAGGTGTTGTGGCGTTGTATGTTGGTGTAGAGAGAAAGGGAGCTCACACAGGGATTAAGAGTTTTTCAATTTAATAATGAACTCACTTGCAAGGATTCTAAACACAATGGCATTCCAGTATTGTTGACGTACAAGATTGGAGTTGCACAATTATAATATCACTAACTATGCTCTATCGCGGTAAAGATGCATTTAGTAATATATAGAGCATATGCCTAAGTCAAAAATCAAACATCCGACCCATCAGTGATGAAGGCACAAAGTAGAACATATTTACAGAGTCCGTAGGGAATGCTACAACATTACAACCAGAGAGGTCCTCCAGAGCACAGAGTCTATAGCACCCTGATTGCTAATTACCAGCCGGTGCTTTCCTTACCTAATTCTCCATTCCTGCGTAATGGAGAACACCTGAGCATAACAACTGTACAGTCTCGTGCCCATAAGATCAGTGCGCCAAACCCACACACAGCTTCAAATCTGAAACACTACCATTCAGTCTAATCTATTACTGAATCACAGTTGTCCATCAACATAATGTAACTTGATTCTTTCAAACAAACCTCTCAATAAAAGTTTATTTATTGCAAACATAAACCATACTCTATTAAAGTAGGTCCAAAATAACCATAGTCTTTTTCTGTCAAAACTTGGCTATAATCCTTGCCATGTTGTGACAGAGAGTTTGGTTTAGTCTCTGACTTGTATCACTATGTAAATAGAAGCAGATTCATTGAGTCTGTTGATCCACCGGTTTGTATTTAATATTGACTTATTCCTTCCTTATAGCCGATTGGCTGATCTTGCTGATCTTGGTTTCGTTGGGGGTCATGACCTGTATGATCACCTCTGTCACCATCCTTTGCTACAGGAAGCGGAAATGGTAGGCTAGAGTCTAGTTTTACACTTTCCACATGACAAATTTGCTTGTGACCAAGCCATTCTCCACTCCTCTGGCAGGGTTATGACAAAATAACAAAACCAGAATAAACACTGTGAAATATTTTTATTTTTTTGCACCTACAAGGGTGAAGGAAGCATTCTACCCGGAGATTCCTGAACCAAAGTTACCAGGAGACTGGAGTAGAAAATCGGTAAGCATTCTCTGTTCACTGTGGTATCAACCACACCCCATCACACCTTTCCATCTGTGGCTTCCCCTTCGGCAACCTCACCATATTTGGGGAAAATATGATTGTAGACGCAGGACGTGGGTAATATTCCGGCAAAAAAAACTAATTTTAAATCTCATTCATTCTTTATGAGTATCCTAGAGACAATATGGAGTCCTCCAACCTCCAGAAGAATGTCAACAAATGTATAATAATGGGTGTTTGTTTCCAAGGGACCGTTGGACGTGAAGGCTTCTCCTCCCAGCGTGCTACTCGTGGAGAACCCCCAGTGGGAATTCAGCAAGGCCCTAGTGACCGTTCCGGAGGAGGACGAGGATGAAGATGTGGACTCTGATGCACCGCTGGAGCTACGATACTACAACCACGTGGTGGACGGAAGCTCATCCTCTGAGAGACGTCCCAATGCGTTAGACTCTTCTACCTCCTCCTTCGGATCCATGGACTCAGAACGCACAGACGTCACCTACACCGGCATCCAGACCTCCCCGATGCCAATTCAGCCACAGCATGATGCGCCCAGTCTCGGCCAGTGCGTTGGTGGAGGTTACCGGCCCCAGATGCAATCTGCATCGTGCCCGGAAGAGGTCCAAACCGGTCCTGAGGAGACCCCTATTGTGGGCTCTTTCGGAGGGTATCAGCCCCAGTGCTCCTGGAAAAAGGACTCCCCTGACGCTGATGGCGACCTGGACCAAGGCTGCATGGGCAGTCCCACCTCGGTCAACTCTTCTCAGTTCCTTCTGCCCATTGACACCTCTTCTGAGGAGGGCAAGGAGCACCTGTCATCTGCCACCACCTGGTTCCAGAGCCTTCTGACGGGGAAACCCTGAGTCTACCCAACATCACCACGTCGACTCCTCAGTGTCACACTTAGTTCGCCTTCTACCACCCCAAACCGGCATGTGCTAATCCTCCAGTACACGTCTTATAATTTCTATGCTAATTGCTTCTGTGAATTTAGAAATGGACACGGACACACAAGACACCACTAACAACACTCATTATGCTAATCCTCATTTAGCTCAAGGTCCTTTATGACGACTGTGTTCCATGATGATTGGGCATATTTTTGGAGCTGTCATTGCACAGGATTTTCTAAAACCAATGCCCTGAAACTCACATATGACTGCTACACATTTTAGAATGTAGCCTTTAACACTACTAATGAAAAGTGTGAATAACTTACTGTCAGCCCTTGAAAACTTTCTGTTTATAGGAAAATGGTCTCACAAATAAGCTAGTAGTACATGAAAAATGAGAGTATTGTGTTTTATTCTGTTTTTAGTAAAACATTTTTTATTTGAATTTTTTTTTTAAATATTTTTTTATTAAGAATGTCAATAATGTAAACATAGGTTAAAAGAAAAAATGCACATTGTATTTACAACTAACCCCCCCCCCCCATATCTGTTTTTAGTATTTGCATGTTTTCCTTTCAAGCTCAAGGGCTTCCAAAGGTTGCAAGGTATTCTTGCTAAATGTGCGACATACCCCTTGTCTTATGTTTTTTTCTGTTTTCTTTTTTAATGCAGCACTTTTACATTTTTAAATATAAAAATGATTTATTTGGCATGGTTGTTTTGTTAAACGCTCAGTGGCTGACTTATTATGTAAACCATCTAGTACCGGACCAGCATCTTTGCCTCCAAAACAATCCTAATTTTTTGTTGGATCTAGAAGATGTTGGAGTCATTAACCTGGACGTTGGTTATGGCTGATGCAATGGCGTTACATTCGTGCTGTAAACGGTCAGTTCCAACTCATCCCAAAGATGCTTTATGGGTTGAGATTTTGTTGTCCCCACAGGCCGCTCACGTATACTGAACAGGGATTCTTCATATCAGGCAATGTTTTGTCCACGTCTCTAATTGTCCGTTGCGATTCTGTCCCACTGGAGATCCTTCTTGGTGTTTTCACCTGACAGAAGTCGAGCCTGGTGGGGAGTCCTGGTGCATTAGTGCATCCATGACAAAGACGTTTGAGGTGTGTTTCTGAGACGCTGCATCGTTGCACTGCGGTATTATTTGTGTGTCTGTGGCCCAACTGTTTTGTTGTACAATTCTTGCCTTTCAAATTTGCCCTCTCATCAACAAGCTGTTTTCACAAACAGACTGCTGCTGCCTGGTTTTTGTTTTCATCATACCTGGTTTTTGTATTCGTCATACCTGGTTTTTGTTTTCGTCATACCATTATCAGTAACCCCTCAACCCTGTCGTGTTTCAAGAGCCCAGGAAGTTGGACGTTTGTGACTGAAGCACCTTGCACCAACAATTTTACCGCAATTAAAAGAGCAATGATCAATTAATTTGCACTTTGTTAACTTTCAAGCTAACAGTAACTGAATACACTTCTTTCTAAGCTTTTTATAGTAATCCACAGGCACGTGACTGACTTTCGGTATGATACATTTCCATGAATGGGGGGGTACAAAATAAACCAGCCACTGAGTGTATATTCCTGATATTGTCAGCCTTTACCATTGAATTACTGATTGTTATACAGCCTTGTACCAAATCATGTCACAATATATGTACTGGAGTCATGGTTGTTGACAGTATGAACAAACAGTGGTTGCCTTAAATGTTGTACTTCCCGTTACAAGGGTACAAAATGAGCACCATTTACCGGCCAGTTGCTAAACCAACTGAACACATGATTAACAATTGCATCCTAATATGCTGTGGGACATGAATGTAGTTATTCCTCCCACAATATGATGCAGATGTGGGTTGATTCAATGTATTTTCATTTTCTTAAATGCTTTTTTAAAACAAGGAACTGGAATTTGAATTTCAGTTAACTTCTTGAGATGAAGGAATGCATGTGGAATTGACCTCAAGACTGATAGTCATACAAATAGAGCAGTCATTTTTGGCATTATTCAAATGTACTACATGAATGGATTTGTTACTGTGAAGACACTACGAACAACCCTGAAGATACTGTTTGAGAACTGCTGTTCTAGGTTTGCCTGGGTCGCTAGTTAGAGAAGCTGCAAAGTCCACTGTTGGTGTGTTAAAGGGAAATCCAGGTGTGCCTGTATATAAAATAGTATTTTCTGAGCTGTTGTCAGAGAACAGGAATATTTGAGACCAGGTATCTTATGCTTCAAGTGAACATTTATATCTTGTCATAGCCAGGTCCCAGGTCTGTTTAAGACGTTTTCAACTCCATTGCTTGTTGTCAATGTCAATGAAGGACAAGGAGTTGGCCTGAGTACGCACACAGACTGAAACTTGAGCTGGTATCTCAGAGCCTCCAGCAACAAAGCTTTAAGTACTACTGTGACATAACGGCCTAATGGACAGGGTAGTAATATGGAGTGAGGACAGTAAATGGCTTTATATTAGCTTATCAATGTTCATGAATAGATGCGCATTCATACTCTGAAGTCTTTTTCCGTTTGTTGTAGATTAACCTAATACTATGTGTTTATTTTTTTATGTAGGTTTTGGTCAACTTGGCTTTTCCTCTTGCTCTGAATTTCAAAAAAACGTATCAAATTTTATATTTGTCACCTTCTTGGTGTAAAGATCTTTATTTTATTTTTTGTTTTGGAATTGTAGGATTTGCAGGCATTTCAGGGCTACATTGTAGCAATTGTGTTAGATCTGTTATTTTACCAAGAGATATTAATCCATTTGGTCAAACAGTCTAAGTAATGGCATTAATACCAGCTTCAGCTTTCTATCGTTGTGTTATTATAGTATAATGATAGTGATGTATGGTTATGACGCTTGTGGCTTTTTCGAGTGCTTGGACAACACTGTTGGTATAAACTATATTAACCATTTTAAGAGTGGAATTCACATCAACATAACACACATATATACTGTGTACTTCTTCATATGTAAACACTAATAATGCAATTTCTGTCTTTCAAAAAAAATTGTGCAGCTTTTATTCTATGCTATTGAACACTGATAATGCTTTAAACAGTCAGCATGTATCCTAAATAGAACACTATTCACTACCCTATTCCCTAAATGGTGCACTAACTCTATAGGGAATAGGGTCTTATTTAGTATGCAAATTTGGTTTAAAAAAATCAATCATTCAGGATTATCAACTGAAAAAAAAGAAAACACATTGTTAACACTGCTAACACTATTGCAACCTGTTTTAAGGAAATAAAGATATTAAACCCATCTTGTTGTAATTTATTCTCCACAAAACTCTTGGAGATTGTGTTGCATATTGAAAGTAAAATTGTCTGAAGAAATATCCCCTTTTATCAAGGAAACTTTTATACAGATGGAAAGCCACATTATTTTGGAGGTACCTTAATCTAGTCAATTTTAAACATTTCATTTCTTTTCAGTTATCTGCTGTCAGACTGTCAGACTGAAAAACAATCACAAAAACTTAGAATTGACACTTGTCTCCTTGCGACTTCGAAAAGCCTGTTCTGCTATCCGATAACTGCAGGTGCTAAACATCTTATTAATGTGTATAGATGGGTGACAAATGACAAACCTGAATAAATACAGTGCCTTGCGAAAGTATTCGACCCCCTTGAACATTTCGACCTTTTGCCACATTTCAGGCTTCAAACATAAAGATAGAAAACTGTAATTTTTTGAGAAGAAGAAATAACAAGTGGGACACAATCATGAAGTGGAACGAAATTTATTGGATATTTAAAACTTTTTTAACAAATAAAAAACTGACAAATTGGGCGAGCAAACTTATTCAGCCCCTTTACTTTCAGTGCAGCAAACTCTCTCCAGAAGTTCAGTGAGGATCTCTGAATGATCCAATGTTGACCTAAATGACTAATGATGATAAATAGAATCCACCTGTGTGTAATCAAGTCTCAGTATAAATGCACCTGCTCTGTGATAGTCTCAGAGGTCCGTTGACAGCACAGAGAGCATCATGAAGAACAAGGAACACACCAGGCAGGTCCGAGATACTGTTGTGGAGAAGTTCAAAGCCGGATTTGGATACAGAAAAATTTCCCAAGCTTTAAACATCCCAAGGAGCACTGTGCAAGCCATCTGTTGAAATGGAAGGAGTATCAGACCACTGCAAATCTACCAAGACCCGGCCGTCCCTCTCAACTTTCATCTCATACAAGGAGAAGACTGATCAGGGATGCAGCCAAGAGGCCCATGATCACTCTGGATGAACTGCAGAGATCTACAGCTGAGGTGGGCGTGTCTGTCCATAGGTAAACAATCAGTCGTTTACTGCACAAATCTGGCCTTTATGGAAGAGTGGCAAGAAGAAAGCCATTTCTGAAAGATATCCATAAAAAGTGTCGTTTTAAGTTTGCCACAAGCCACCTGGGAGACACACCAAACATGTGGAAGAAGGTGCTCTGGTCAGATGAAACCAAAATTGAACTTTTTAACAACAATGCAAAACGTTATGTTTGGCGTAAAAGCAACACAGCTCATCACCCTGAACACACCATCCCCACTGTCAAACATGGTGGTGGCAGCATCATGGTTTGGGCCTGCTTCTCTTCAGCAGGGACAGGTAAGATGGCTAAAATTGATGGGAAGATGGATGGAGCCAAATACAGGACCATTCTGGAAGAAAACCTGATGGAGTCTGCAAAAGACCTGGGACTGGGACGGAGATTTGTCTTTCAACAAGACAATGATCCAAAACATAAAGCAACATCTACAATGGAATGGTTCACAAATAAACATATCCAGGTGTTAGAATGGCCAAGTCAAAGTCCAGACCTGAATCCAATCGAGAATCTGTGGAAAGAACTGAAAACTGCTGTTCACAAACGCTCTCCATCCAACCTCACTGAGCTCGAGCTGTTTTGCAACTAGGAATGGGCAAAAATTTCAGTCTCTCGATGTGCAAAACTGATAGAGACATATCCCAAGCAACTTACAGCTGTAATCGCAGCAAAAGGTGGTGCTACAAAGTATTAACTTAAAGGTTCAGTGTGTAAGATTCAGTGGCATCTATCTAGTGGTATGGTTTGCAAATTACTAACAGCCAGTCACTCACCGCCTGGCCCTCCCTTTGCAAACAAAATAAATAATCTACGGTGGCCGACGTAGGATAAAATGGTGTCATCTGAGACAGCAGAGTACCAAGTCAAGCAATGAGGTTTCTTCATATAGAGATATTAAAAAATTATATTTACTTAATTATTCAGTAAAACCACGTTTTTGCAAATTTTACTTTTTCTTGTTCATCGTTGTGTTAGTGTTTTATTCACTGACTTTACCTAGCTTATTTCCATGCTAGTTAGTACAAGATAAAAAAGTTGCTTTTAAAACATTTTTCCTTCAGAGAAAAAACATTTTTCTTTAGAGCCTTCTATCTGGGAAAAGCCACACTGATGTTTACTCGCGATTTCTGACTGCGTCGCTCCCGTATTCGTCTGGTCTCATCATGCTTTCGAAATAACAATCCAACTAACGTTACATATTATTCAGGGTATAACAGGGTACTAAAAGTTTAGTTCGCTAATATGAGCTGTTATGCTGTAGGCTAACGTTCTGTTTTGCAGTAAATAGTACTAATCAGCCGATTGTCTTATGAAAATAACCAGCACATTTCTCCCAACATAGCAAAGTCACAACAAAGCGAGGGAGAATAACTATGTTACATGCAATAATCCAGCTACATATTTTACACCACTGACAAGGGAAAAGTCACTTCTCACGGTGTCTATGGCTAGCTTTCTACCAGAGTGTAATGGCTGGCCGCGGACAGAGGAGACAAGTGCAGGATCAAAGAAGTATTTATTCCTGACAAGGATAACGCAAGTACTTTTTCCAAAACAATACAAGACGCAGTAACCATACGACTGTTACTTGCACAATATCCAGCAAGAGACTAAACACAGATCTTGGCTTAAATACCCTCTAAGGGTGTACACAAATTAGAACAACTCATGGCACCTGTTATGTGTAATGCTCATAGAATGTCCCAGTGATTATCTTAAACAAAAGGGTGCCATGTACATTCAATACTCAGGAGAAAACGATCTCCATATATGTTGTGGCATCGGGGTGGATGCCACAGAACCCCCTCCCTGAGAAGCGGCTCCAGCCGCCGATGAAGAGGAACAGGAACGAGGACGCCCTCTAGGAAGAGGACCAGGCCGATCGGGGCGACGACGGTGAAAGTCCCGGCACAGCATGGGATCCAAGGGAATCCAACTGCGCTCTTCAGGCCCGTAGCCCTCCCAGTCGACAAGGTAGGACAAC
Organism: Umbra pygmaea; assembly: GCA_016801145.1. NCBI lineage: Eukaryota > Metazoa > Chordata > Actinopteri > Esociformes > Umbridae > Umbra > Umbra pygmaea. The sequence continues at coordinate 8,624 of JACXGM010008815.1, read as the reverse complement.
CGACCGTTCCGTCTCTGGGAATCCAACAGGCGATAGACGGAGTACTCTACCTCACCACCGATGGACAGGGGGGATGGCGGAGCAGCGCTCCGTCCTTCATCTGCCAGAGGCCCCTGGACTGCCGGCCTAAGGAGGGAGACGTGAAAGGTAGGTGAGAGGCGCATGTGACTGGGCAATTGAAGGGTGTAGGATACCTTGTTAACTCGGCGGAGAACAGGGTAAGGGCCTATGAACTTGGGGGACAACTTCCGACATGGGGTGGAGAGAGGCACACCCAGACCCGATCGCCCGGTCGGAGATCAGGAGCCGCAGCCCGGTGCCTGTCCGCCTGGGTCTTCTGGCGACGTACGGCACGCTGTAATCGGGTGTGGGCGGAGACCCATAAGGCTTCAGCTCTCCTGAACCAGTTGTCCACCACTGGTATCTGAGAGTTACTGGGATGCCAGGTAGCCAGACTGGGTTGGTATCCTAGGACACATTGGAAGGGTGTTAGGTGGGTGGAGGAATGCCGCAGAGAAGGTAGAGGGTGTAATTTCCAAAAAGGCAAGTGCCGGGGGCTGGTGCTTTGCGCACAGGAGGAGCAAGATGATACCTCCTAACATCCACGGCCATGCGCGGCCACCAGTACTTCTTCTGTAATTCCTGCAGAGTGCATTGGATCCCAGTGTGTCCGGACGTAGGTAGAGTGTGGGCCCACACCAAAAGGCGGTTTCTGTAGTCGGAGGGAACAAAAAGCAAATGACGCGGACAGTTAGGAGGAGAGGGACTATGTATGTGACCCTGGCGTATTTCCTCATCCACATCCCACATGATGTGCGCAATGATGCGCGCAGGCGGTATGATAGTTGTCTCCGTGGTGGTCCTCTCCTCAGCATCGAATCGGCGGGACAGTGTATCGGCCTTCGTGTTCTTTGACCCTGGACGGTAGGATATGGTGAAATCAAATTGGGTAAAGAACAGGGCCCACCTTGCCTGGTGTGAGTTCAGACATTTGGCTGTCCACAGATACTCCAAATTCCGATGGTCCGTCCACACCAGAAACGGATGTTTGGAATCCTCCAACCAGTGCCTCCATCGTTTGAGCGCTTACACCACAGCGAGGAGCTCTCTGTCCCCCACATCATAATTGCGCTCTGCAGGGTTGAGTTTTCGGGACAAAAAGGCACACGGGTACAGCTTGGAGGGACTACCCTGGCGTTGGGACAGGACCGCCCCCAGCCCTACCTCTGAAGCATCCACCTCTACCACGAATGGCAGGTTCAAATCCGGGTGCCAAAGGACAGGTGCCGAGGTGAAACGGTCCTTCAAGGTCCGAAAGGCCTCCTCCGCCACAGGCGTCCAGACCAGACAACGAGGACCCCCCCGCAACAAGGCAGTCAATGGCGCAGCCACTGCCCCGAAGGAGCGGATAAACCGCCTGTAATAGTTAGAAAATCCCAGGAACCTCTGTAGATCCTTGACAGTGAGGGGACCTCACCGCGTCCACCTTGTCCACCTCCATCTCCAGACCGGTATCTGTGATCCTGTAGCCTAGAAACGAGACAGAAGACTGGTGGAAAAGGCAATTCTCAGCCTTGGCATAAAGATTGTGGTCAAGCAATCTACGCAGCACCTCACGGACATGGCAGACATGTTGGCTATAGGACACAGAGTAAATGAGGATATCATCTATGTACACCACCACGGACCTACCCAACAGGTCTCGGAACACATCATTCACGAAGGCCTGAAACACAGATGGGGCGTTAGTAAGGCCGTAGGGCATGACGGTGTACTCATAATGGGCCGAGGTGGTGCTGAAGGCAGTCTTCCACTCATCCCCCTCATGCATCCGAACCAAATTGTATGCGCTGCGAAGGTCTAACTTTGTGAAGTACTTGGCACCAGCCATCGTCTCAATTGTGGCGTGTATGATGGGCAGCGGGTATCTATACTTTACCGTATACTTTATAGAAAAAAACGTAGGAGTGAGAGAAAGACCACATATGTCCAAGCCTAGCTTAGGTCGAGCCGGAGGAGACCTCTCCAGGCGGCAGGGGTTGCCTCTGAGATGGGAGCACTGAGCGAGAAGTTGTCCCTCCTCCCCTCCTCCCCACAGTACAGACAAAGACCCATTCTGAGGCGCCGGTTCCGTTCGGCGGGGGTGAAATGGGTTGAATCCATCTCCATCGGTTCCTCACCCATAGTATGGGGAAACGGCAGTGTGCGTAACCCTGGTGGTTTGCGCCGGGCTCGGAGGAGGTGATCTAGTTTAACTGCCATCTTTATGAGCTGGTCCAGGTCCGCCTCCTCATCCCAGCAGGCCAGCTCCACCTTGACTTCCTCGCGCAGTCCATCCCTGAACAGTGACAGAAGGGCCACTTTGTTCCAGCCGCTGGACACAGCTAGCGTCCGGGATTCAAGGGCGTAGTCTGCTGTGGACCAGTTGCCCTGTTTTATATGCAGCAACCGATCCCCTCTTTCCCTGCCTGCTGGAGGGTGATCGAACACAGCTCGGAATAGCCGTTTAAACTCCTCATAATCGTCCAGCGCTGGCCCCTCCATCTCCCAAAGCACCGTGGCCCAGTCCAATGCTTTTCCCATGAGGAGAGAGGTCAGAGTGGCTATATGCGCCCTGTCTGAGGCCTGACGTCCCGATCTATTATTGAAGTATAGCTCACACTGGAGAAGGAAGCCTCTGCATTTCTCCGGATCCCCGTTATAACGCTCAGGCAGAGCGACGTCTATATAACTTGGTCCAGCAACAGTAGGAGTTGAGATTTCGGTGGGTGACGCCCGGGGTGTCGCAGAGAACCTCATCCATAGTGGTCTCCAGCTTCCCCAGCTGGTTGTGATGCTGTAAGAGGACACAATCCCATTCTTCCATCGCCTCTTTTACATTCCCTCGATCTGCTGCCTCCATGGATGGGCTGGATATTCTGTAACGGCTGGTCGCGGACAGAGGAGACAAGTGCAGGATCAAAGGAATATTTATTCCTGACAAGGATAACGTAAGTACTTTTTCCAAAACAATACAAGACGCAGTAACCATACGACTGTTACTTGCACAATATCCAGCAAGAGACTAAATACAGGTCTTGGCTTAAATACCCTCTAAGGGTGTACACAAATTAGAACAACTCATGGCACCTGTTGTGCGTAATGCTCATAGAGATACCTAGAGTACCAAAAGACAAAAGCTCAGCATATATATGGTAGAATGTCCCAGTGATTATCTTAAACAAAAGGGTGCCATGTACATTTAATACTCAGGAGAAAACGATCTCCTTATATGTTGTGGCGTCAGGGTGGATGCCACACAGAGATTTCTGCCTGGGTCGCTCCCGTATTAGTCTGGCCTCATCATGCTTTCAAAATAACAATCCAACTAACGTTACATATTTTTTCTAACAGGGTACTAAAAGTTTAGCTGGCTAATACGAGCCTTTATGCTGTAGGCTAACGTTTTGTTTTGCAGTAAATAGTACTAATCAGCCGATTGTCTCACGAAAATAACCAGCACATTTCTCCCAACATAGCAAAGTCACAACAAAGCGAGGGAGAATAACTATGTTACATGCAATAATCCAACTATATATTTTACACCACTGACAAGGGAAAAGTCACTACTAGCTTCTAGCCAATGCTAACTTTGTCAAACAACAATTTGCATTTACATTGCTAAAGTTGGAATAGCTTACCTGTCCAGCAGAAAACAGGCAACTTTGGCATCGCTTTGAAAACATTTTTCCCTCATTAGCGCCTTCAATCTGGAAAAAGCCACACTGATGTTTACCCAGGATTTCTGCCTGTGTCGCTTTTGTTTGTCTGGCTTCATCATGCTTTCGCTTCTTCAAAGCAGATTCGCCCTCCGTCGACTCTTGTGCTAAATAATAGCTGTGGTCCTACAATTGTCCAAAATTCCACTTTTAATTAAGGAGAGCTTCTACTATTACCTAATACTTGGAAACATACAACTTCTTATTCTGCTGCTGCTGCTTCTTCTTCTTCTGCTGCTGCTACTTCTCTTTCAAGGTAGTGACGAAACACGCTCTGTAGCGCTGTTTGTTCGCTGAGGGCAACGGTAGAATCATGACGACAAAATACAGCGACCTCCATAAAAGGGGGTGCCCGCGTTTATGTAGATATAAATGGCTCATTCTAAGTGTAACGTATAGTTCTGCGTTGTGTTTAGAGAGGGACATTAACGTAATATTGCGAGCAGCCCGCACGACGTCCTCTGACTGGTCTTGAACCCGCAGCCTTCTGCTCCGCAACACACATTACAGCCCTGCTTGACAACGTACCAACCGAGTGAACTATACAAAAGGTACTAATTGTACAAAAGGTACAATAAATCTAGCTGTGGAGTGAGCTTCACGGTAGGATGTTAACTCCGTACATAAGGTAATGAAAACATATGGTTCATTATAAGGTCTTTACACAACACTGAAAACATAGTTAAGGATGCATTTCTGTCAATAGATCCTTAGAAATACTACACACTGAAACTTTAAGGGGTCTGAATAATTTTTTTGCACGCCCAATTTTTTTGTTTTTTATTTGTTAAAAAAGTTTGAAATATCCAATAAATTTCGTTCCACTTCATGATTGTGTCCCACTTGTTGATTCTTCACAAAACATTACAGTTTCATATCTTTATGTTTAAAGCCTGAAATGTGGCAAAAGGTTGAAAAGTTCAAGGGGGCCGAATACTTTCGCAAGGCACTGTAAGTGAAGAAACATAACGTATAGAGATGCAGTGGGGATAATTTCTACTGAGTTATTCTGAGTGATCACCTTTATCCCATGGTGAAACATTTCTATCCTGATTATGGGTGTGGTCTCTTCCAGGTTTGCAATACCCCCCTCCAAATGGAACGAGGGGTCACTGTTGAATGAGTATGAAAATAATGTGAATCTTATGCTATTGCTTTAAGTCACAAGATCTCAACCTAATTGAGATTTCGAAACGACATAGGCTATTAAACAGCGCTCTTCACCGTGATCATCAAAATACGAAATGAAGGATTAGGCTATCTTTTGACATAATGATGTTCCATATCCATCCAATAGAGTTCCAGAGACTCATATAATCTATGTCAATGAGCATTGACTTTCTTCTGGCAGTTTTTAGTGGCCCAACACCTAATGAATCACTTCATTATGTTTTTTCCTCCAGATGTCTGACATAAATAACCTCATATGTTTTTTATCACCTCTGGATTACATTGGGGATATAATACATAAATCGCTTGCCTATTGCATTGCGCATAGTGTTAATTATTGTATTTTTCTGTAACTAACTGGCTTGTACTCCACAAGTGCTGCTGGCTTCCCAAACCTTGACATCCCTATGGCAACGGCACACCTTGTGCTTGTTGTTATGTAGCTACTAAGCTATTTCCTCTCCACATAACTAGCTAGCTAGTTCAGAGGGTTTATCGGATCATATTCAGATGCAAAATAACGTAAAACGCTAAAATGTCGGACATATTATGCAGGTGGTTGAACGAAGAACTCCGGCTGTCGAAATCTATAGGTAAGTAAAAACTTAATGCCAGTTGATACAATTTGCACTTGATTCATTGGTAACGACTGGATTCGTTTACACAGTACAATCAATAGGAACAGTACTGTGGCTATATCATGCATCATGCACCTTTGTATATTAACGTTAGCTGGCGGTAATATTCCATATCAGTAATAATTTAGTCAGGGAGGGGCAAAGATACATCCAAATGTATTTTAAAATAAAATACAAACTATTTATTTTAATTGTACCAAATTAAACTACAAAATACAGCAGTCACACCATGTGTCAAAATAAAGTAGCCTATTATATTTAAAAATAAATACTTTCACAAGGGACCATGAAATCACTTTGCAAACCTTCCATTATTGGCTTATTTGATCCATCCATTCACCAGTACACTGACTAAGTTCATGCTCCTACTATATCTACATTTTACATTTTGTAAATTTAATCATTTAGCAGATGCTTTTATCAAAAATAGAAAGTATAGGGACAAACTCAGAGTTAAGTGTCTTGCCCATGGACAACAACGACATTTGGGCATCGGGAATCGATCCTGCAACCTTCCAACTACAAGTCTGACTCACTAACCACTGAGCTATCTGACGCCCATCTGACGCTACCTCTCCCTCCAAACTCGTTCTGACCAATATATACAGTCAATGGTTCTGACTTGCAAAAGAGAGAGAATGACTGGGGCATGCATTTTCAAGTACAAGTGCATCTAAAAAAATGTAATGTTGTAGAAGTTATCTTTTCCATAATTTAATTCTAAATGAGACACCTAGATTCATTACACGTAAAGTGACATATTTCAAGCATCTTTTGTTTCAGTCTTGATGAGTATGGCTTACAGCTCATAAAAGTAAAAAAATCCAATATCTAAAAATATTAGAATAAATAATTTATAATACAGAAATGTGGACCTTCTGAAACGTATTCATGCACTGAATGTCTGACCCACTTGGTCGGGGCTCCTTTTGCAGGAATAACTGCATCAATATGGCGTGGCATGGAGGCAATCAGCCTGTGGCACTGCTGAGGTGTTGTGGAAGCCAATAATGTTTTGATAGCAGCCTTCAGCTCATCAGTATTGTTGGGTCTGATGTCTCCAATTTCCTCTTGAAAATAGCCTATAGATTCTGGTGTTCAGGTCAGGCGAGTTGGCTGGCCATTCAAACACAGTAATATCATTGTCAGCAAACCAGTTACCAGTCGTTTTGGTACCGTGGGCAGGTGCCACATCCTGCTGAAAACGGAAATCACCATCTCCATACAGCTTGTCAGCAGATGAAGCATGACATGCTCTAAAATCTCCTGGTAGATGGCTGCTAGCAAATGACTTGGCACCCCAAGCATCACAGACTGTGGAAACTTCACACTTGACTTCAAAGCAACTTGGATACTGTGTCTCTCCACCCTTCCTCCAGACTCTGGGACCTTGATTTCCAAATTAAATGCAAAATGTACTTTCTTCTGAAAAGAGGGCTTGGACCACTGAGCAACGGTACAGTTATTTTTCTCCTTAGCCCAGGTAAGACACTTCTGATGTTGTCTCTGGTTCAGTAGTGGCTTGACACTAGTAGGAATGTGACACGTGTAGCCCATTTCCTGGAGACATCTGTACGTGGTGGCTGTTGATGCACTCCAGGCTCAGTCCACTCCATGTGAAACTCCCCCAAGTTCTTGAATCGGCTTGGTCTGACAATCCTCTCAAGGCTGCGGTCATCGCTGTTGCTTGGTCACATTTTCCTACCTAACTTTTCTCTTCCAGTCAACTTTCCATGAATATGCTTTGATACAGCACTCTGTGAACAGCCAGCCCTCTCAGCAATGACCTTCTGTGTCTTACCCTCCTCATGGAGGGTGTCAATGAGTTGCTTCTGGACAGCTGTCAAGTCAACAATCTTCCCTGTGATTGTGATTGTGTGTACTGAATCAGAATCAGAGATTAAAGGCTCAGGAAACCTTTGTAGTTTTTTTATAGTTAATTTGCTTATTAGATGTCTTCTTTGGTAGACATTTATATATTACAAATTCTTTATTCTAATATTTTGAAATACTGGATTTTTGATTTCCCTTAGCTGTAAGCCGTAATAATCAAGATTGAAACTAAAAAGACTTGAAAAATGTCATTTTTTTTAAATTAAATTATGGACAAAAACAAACTTTTCCATGATATTATAATTTTTTGTATGTATTATACATTTTAGAAAAATACATTAAATGACCCATTGTTTGTATTTTGAAATAAAGCTGCACTATGTAACATCCATTCATTTTCTCATCTCTGCCCAAATTTTCCGTTTATAAAAAAGTGTTTTTATATTTGTTTTTACTTAACACCGGAATAATACTGGGGCAATATAAAGAATTTCCAAAAATATACATTATTATTTTGGCCATAATATGCATTTGTTGCTAGTTAGATATTGTGAAATGTCAATTTTCCTATTCTACTAGCCTATTGTATGTATTTTGTATTTTTTAACTTGATGTTTTTAACCCCTGGATCCAATATGCTAGTTCCTAACGTTTACTAGTCCTAAAACCTCATTTTTGTATTTTTTGTAGTTTTCGAAAAAGTGACAGTGCAGGTTTAATACAAAACATTTATTTATCCATCCATCCTCATCCGCTTATCTGAGATCGGGTCGCGGGGGCAGCAGCTCCAGCAGGGGACCCCAAACTTCCTTTTCCCGAGCCACATTAACTAGCTCCGACTGGGGGATCCCAAGGCGTTCCCAGGCCAGGTTAGAGATATATCCCCGCCACCTAGTCCAGGGTCTTCCCCGAGGCCTCCTCCCAGCTGGACGTGCCTGGAACACAGGGGCGGCGGCAGGGTATGGCTTGGTGGGGCTACAGCCCTACCAAGAATCGTGTTTGCCCCACCTTAGCCCCACCATGAACTATCAACTGTGCTGACTTAGTTGCGTTTTTATGTGGTTTCGGTGCAGAGTATGTGAGCGGAGCGGAAGCGCAGCGAGGAGCGGAGCTGACCCAGTTTACCAGAGCGCAGAGCAATATTTGAGCGGCCCAGAAGGCTCTCGCTGAAAATCGCTCCAGTACCACTACAGTAGCGCTCACTTCACATACCGTAATCAGGACA
>JACXGM010008814.1:10406-28505 GCA_016801145.1 Umbra pygmaea | reverse complement strand
CCTGGTCAGTTCAACACCAACACTCACTCAACCCCACCAACCCCTGGTCAGTTCAACACCAACACTCACTCAACCCCACCAACCCCTGGTCAGTTCAACACCAACACTCACTCAACCCCACCAACCCCGGTCAGTTCAACACCAACACGTACTCAACCCCATCAACCCCGGTCAGTTCAACACCAACACTCACTTTGTCCTGTGTTTCTGGTGTGCCTCTACTGAAACAGAGATGTGGAACTCTTTTTTTTTTCTTCCACACATTTTCTTCCCCTCCCAATTCCCACTAACCCTGCCTTGTCGGCAGCTCCGCAGCTCCTTGTACAGATCTGTGGCATGACGAGGGGTGCGCACATGGTTCATCCATCCACGTCGCCCAGCTCTTAATAGCGCTACCGGGAAGTGGTGTTAAATCATCTTTTCTTTCGCTTTGTCTCCTACAGATGGTTCAGACGGGATGGGCATATTTGACCTGTTTGATAACGACATGGTGGACCCCGACCTCATCAACATCCTACCCAACTCCCCCACCACCTCCCCCGTCCACTCCCCAGGAGGACACTACCACCAGGGGGGAGATGGCAGCAAGGTAGCCCCTTTTCCTTTCCACAACACAGAGCTGGAATGCCATTACCATTGCTCAATGGACAGAAGCAATCTCTGCTGCTCGTAAATCTCACTACTCCTGGTCCTTGACAGAATCTCACCATTTATCCCAGCCCCTTTTGACCGTTTCCCAAGTAGTGTTTCAGTGATCCAACGTATGGCTTGTGTCCTTTGTGTGAATGCAGGGCCAGAGCACAGACCGCATGGAGTCCCATGAGGAGGCCCTGAACATCCTGCAGCAGCCAATGGCTCTGGGCTACTTCATCTCCACAGCCAAGGCTGGCCCCCTTCCAGACTGGTTCTGGTCAGCATGCCCAGAGGCACAGAACCAGTGCCCACTGTTCCTCAAGGTACGCACTGGAAAAACTAACACTTGAGATGACTACTTTGGATCTAATAACTGTGCCCAGAATTTGACAACTCGAGTCAATGCATCTTGCCACGGGTATCAAACGTTTCTAAAATGACGAACCCGGACTAGCGGTGTTTCTTGATGTTGTAGGGTTCTTAGAAGCTTTTGAGGTTGGTTCTGTGATCTGACCTGTTTGTGTGTTCTTGTCTGTCCAGGCCTCCCTTCACCTCCACGTGTCTTCGGTCCAATCAGATGAACTCCTCCACAGCAAACACTCCCACCCTCTGGACTCCAACCACACGTCTGATGTGCTCAGGTGAACTACAGACACCGCCCACACTTGGCTGCAAACTCAACACAGTGTTCATTCATTAGGAAAGCTGTTACCTGAATATGTAGTGTTCAGTATGAGGGACCCCTGCACTTCGATGAGCGTTGTAGCATAGCCCTCTAACCACTGTCTGAGACCGTTTATATTGATCACACACATTTTGCTTTATTTGTTCTTTTAGATTAGAACACAATATTTAAATGTCTGAAGATCTATTCCTTGGTTTCAACTTTAAACAATACATTTTGGCTTTTCCACTGTAACAAATCCTGGCCCCACAACCAAACAGTAGACTTTTTTTGGGCAGCGGTTGGAAAGTGGCACCATTGAGCTAAAATGGGTCCCCATAATTGAGTCCTGCCATTAATGTGCAAAAACTATTTATTTTAAACTTGGAAATTCATAGCTGAGGTATGATGGTCATTCTACGTATTCACATAAGATATAAACCAAACCAACTTAACCATGGTGACCATTAAACCCCTAGTAGTGATTCATTATGGTGTGTCCTTTCCCCCCGACAGGTTTGTACTGGAGCAGTACAACGCCCTCTCCTGGCTGACCTGTGATCCTGCCACGCAGGACCGGCGCTCATGTCTGCCTGTCCACTTTGTGGTGCTCAACCAGATGTACAACTTCATCGTGAACATGCTTTGAACAAGATGTGCGATCTGACCTGTAGGCACCTAGTGAACCTCATGGAACTAATGGGAGGATGTGCTTTGAACCTCTTCAGGATGGGGGCTGGGTTGTAAGGAATGACTCAGCCAGCGTCTCCGTGGCAACACAGGAGGTGTCCAACCAATCAATTGCCAAGTGTCCATTTAACATTTTGGATGATAAGGGACTTTTCATAAAGGAGAATAAATTAAGTCTTTTTAATGATGAATCTTCAGATACAATTTTATCCTAATGAAATGCCTGCATATATATTATTTATTGTACGTTTTTAAATGTGTAATTTTTATTTCTTAATATCTTTTATATATTAACAATTCTACAGGTTGTGTATTGCCATCTCACTTTTAAAGGAATTGGTTTAAGATGTAATGTAACCTTCTGCTCTAGGCCGCTTTTAGAGTATTATTTTTTCAAAGGGTAATTGACCTTTTTATTGCCATGATGTACAGATAAGGTAGCCTGGGCTTTGAAGTCCCTCCCTTTGAGAGTACAGGACAGCTCAGCCATAGTGGCAATCTGTTGCACAGTTATTCAATGCATTCAGAAAAACAGGATGAGGTACAGATTGTCAGATTTTATATTTTATATGACAGATTTAGATAATTGTGTGTGTGCGTGCGTGTGTGTGTGCGCGTGTGTGTGTAAATATATATGTGTACATATTAATGTGCCGCTACAGATGGTGCAGCTTCTGTTTTAGGAATAAAGTGCGTCTACCTATTAATTACTATTGTCTTTCATGGAAACATTGTTAGCTGTGTTGGGAAATGGGAGGATTTTACCAGTACATCAACAGCTGTCTTTTTGAGTAAGTGTTTTCAGTTCTAGAGTTAATTCTTCATGTGGAAGCTAGGTTAAACACAGAGAGAGTTCACATTAACTCTCCTTAATATGTATAATTGCAGTTGGCTGGATTTATATGTAGCCAGAGGTCCACATGGTGTAGTGGGTTAAGTCGCTGCCTTGTGGAACAGGCTACATCATGATAGTCAGTGGTTTGAGCCTAATTATGATCGCTCCAACTTCCCCCGGTCCTCCACAGCACAAGGCAGTGAAAATTGGCATAGAACTGCCCGGGATTTGGGATAAATGAGTTGAATGATCTGCCTTGCCGCGTTGCTTTCCAGCGACTCCTTGTGTGCAGCTGGTGCACTTGTAAATAAAATAATGAAAGTATAGTTGGTGAGCATACTAAAGGTTTCTGTGTTGGATGAGCAGCGTGGAAAGAATTGACTGGCTCGACAACATGTAGTTGGATGAATCATGTGAGGGACCCTCACCATCCCGCATCTGTCCAAGGAGTTGCGGTGCTGCCGACAGACAAGGCAGGGTTAGTGGGAAATGGGAAAAAATAAATACCCACTGAATGCCCAATATAAAGTTAACTTATCACTAGCACCCAAGTTTCAATTTTGTTCAACCAGCTTCCAACAGCTGTAAAAACATTTGAATATATATTTTCCATAGCATTGATGATTTACATTAGTGCCCACACGGACATTTAATGAACTGTGTAAAATTTTAACAGCTTAGCATTAAGCCACTGTTTGTCGATGGCTTTAAGAAGATTGCATTGTCTCTTCCAGTGATGCCGATAGAAGAGGGGGGATACTCTATACAGTACATTTTGCTGTGATAAATCAACCCCTAAAGAGTTCATTTTAACACAGCCCTAGATAACAAATGTCACTATGGTCATAGTGTAACTTATTTTGTGTTAACATAACACTCAGTAGTGTTAAAAAAAATCAATGGTTAACACTTACTACTGTCATTGAAATATAACACTGTAAATTAAAACTCCCAGTGTCATTTTACTCAACATTCAAGTAATTTTTTGTGTAACTTTTAAATATTCACTCTGTGCAGTGTAAAAACATGTAACATATAAATATGTTACACAATGTTTTATGACACAGAGTATTCATAACACTGAATTGGGTCATTCCCTTTTACTAGCAGTGTTATTTTAATTCATCTCATTTGCATGTATCCCAGTAAGCTAAAGTAAATTTGACAGATACCACCCATGAGTGTGTTTTCACAACTCTTGTACCACAATGACAGCCACTATACGATTAGTATTTTTGGTATATAAACAAATTTGAATTCAACTAAAAAAACATAGAACAGAAAATAATATTTTATCACCCACAAACTGCATTCAAAAGAACTGCAATGGTGAAATACTTACAAACTGTCAAAGACTACTGTAGCTAAACTACATCGACCGGGACACTCATATCAGTAATGGTTGCAATAAATAAAGCCACTAAGACTTTATTAGGTTTGAAAAGTAAAGATTATTATTATTATTTAATAAATAAATGTATGTGAATGCATGAAGCAGAAAAAATATCAAAACAAAATATTCTGAATTTGCTAAAAGTTGTAGCATCGCAATCTGGAAAATGTTAATAGATTTGCCTAATATTTGTGAGTTGTAAAGTAACTGTGACAACTAACACTGATTTTTAATAACAAGATTGGGGTTCTGTTACACAAGGGTGTGTTGATATAACACTCACAAGGGTTCATATTAACACCTCAGTTAACATTGTATAGTTATAACACTGATAAATCAACACAAGACATTTTGCTGTGTACCATTGAAATTTGTATCCATTTAAAATGTCAAGTGATTTTTAAATGCAGGCTTTCCACAATTACTTTACTGTAGATACAACATGGACATATTCTAATATTTCAATACAAAACTTCCTCATCTTAAAATCCAGATAATAACGTGTCTGCCATTGTTAGATACTGATCAGTGAAATTCATAAGCAAGCTAATGAGTTGCTGTTTAAGGCTTGACTGAGCCATTGGTCAGGTTCAGATCGATCCTACCACAGATCAATCACATTGTCAACTTAAGCACTTCTTTTATGTGAGCTACAATAGCATTGTGACATGGCTGGGTGGTCCCCAGGAATAACCTTATGTGTAAAAACATGCATTTCACATGATGATTTTTATGCACAATCTTTCAATGTGTTTTTGGAATACTTCACATGCAATTCACGTGTGACATTATAGCATATCATACACATGAGCTTCCTATGTGTTTTTGGAACATTCCGCATGTGCATTGTCATGTTATATTTTCCATGAGTTTCCAAAGTGCTTTAGAAACATTCCACATGTGCATTTATTTATGTTATTTTAACATGATTCAACTCGTGAAATTATAACATGATTGTAAATTGAATGTAATACCGCCCCTGCTGCGCCGATTCTCCGAACAATCTAACGCGGCATTGTCCCCTCACTTGCGAACAAGACCCCAAGGTATTTGAACTCCTTCACTTGGGGTAAGGACTCATTCCCTTCCTGGAGGAGGCACTCCATCAGTTTCCTACTGAGAACCATGGCCTCAGATTTAGAGATGCTGATCCTCATCCCAGCCGCTTCACACTCGTCACTGGCCGATGATGCCATCAGGACCACGTCATTGGCAAAGAGCAGTGATGAGATCCTCAGCCCACCGAACTGCAACCCCTCCCCAACCGACTACGCCTCTATATCCTGTCCATAAATATTTCAAACAGGATTGGTGACAAAGTGCAGCCCTGGTGGAGGACAACCCTCAACTGAAACAGGTCGGACTTAGAACCTGGACGCAGCTCTCACTTTGGTCATACAGTGATTGGATGGCCCTAAGAAGGGACGCCCTCACCCCATACCCCCGCAGCACCTCCCACAGTATTTCCCGGGGGACCCGGTCATACGCCTTCTCCAGATCCACAAAACACATGTAGACCAGATGGGCATACTCCCCGGGCCCCTCCAAGGTTCCTAGCGAGAGTGAAGACCTGATCCGTTGTTCTACTCCCAGGACAGAATCCGCATTGTTCCTCCTCAAACTGAGGTTTGACTATCGGCTGAACCCTCCATTCCAGTACCTTGGAGTAGACTTTACCAGGGAGGCTGAGAAGTGTGATATCCCTGTAATTACCACACACCCTCTGGTCCCTCTTTTTGAACAGGGGAACCACCACCCCAATCTGCCACTCCTTAGGCACTGTCCCAGACTTCCACGCAATGTTGAAGATGCGTGTCATCCAAGACTGCCCCTCCACACCCAGAGCTTTCAGCATTTCTGGACTGAACTCATCAACCCCCGGGGCTTTGCCACTGTGGAGTTGTTTGACTACCTCAGCGACTTCCTCCAGGGATATCGACGACAATCCCTGATCATCCTCCAGCTCTGCCTATAACATAGAGGGTGTGTTCATTGGATTTAGGAGTTCCTCAAAGTGCTCCTTCCACCGGTTTATTACCTCAGTTGAGGTAAACAGAGTCCCATTTTTACTGTACACAGCTTAGATGGTTCCCTGCTTCCCTCTCCTGAGGTGGCAAATGTTTTCTTCAGAAGCACCTTCGTGCCAACCAAATGTCCTTTTCCATGTCTTCTCCGAACTTCTCCCACACCCACTGCTTTGCCCCTTTCACGGCAGAGACTGTACCCCTTCGGGCCCTTCGATACCCTGCAACTGCCTCCACAGTCGTCTGGGATAACAATCCCGGAAAGACTCCTTTATTTGG
Source organism: Umbra pygmaea (assembly GCA_016801145.1). Taxonomy (NCBI): domain Eukaryota; kingdom Metazoa; phylum Chordata; class Actinopteri; order Esociformes; family Umbridae; genus Umbra; species Umbra pygmaea. The sequence continues at coordinate 21,987 of JACXGM010008814.1, read as the reverse complement.
ACGGCTTCCCGGACCACCAGTGTCCACCACGGTGGTAGTGGGTCACCGCCACTTTTGGCACCCAAAACCCTAAGACCACAGATCCCCGCCACAGCTTCAGCAATGGAAGCTTTTAACATTGTCCACTCGGGTTCAATGCCCCCATCCTCCACAGGGATGCACGAAAAGCTCTGCCAGAGTTGTGAGTTGAAAGTCTGTCGGACAGTGGCTTCCTCCAGACGTTCCCAATATACCTGCACTTTGGGCTTACCAGGTCTGTCCATAGTCTTCCCCAACCGCCTGACCCAACTCACCACCAGATGGTGATCAGTTGGCAGCTCCGCCCCTCTCTTCACCCGAGTGTCCAAAACATACGGCCTCAGATCAGATGAAACAATTATAAAATCGATCATTGACCTTTGGCCTAGGGTGCTCTGGTACCAAGTACACTTATGAGCATCCCTATGTTCGAACATGGTTTTTGTTATAGACAATCCATGACTTGCACAGAAGTCCAACAACAAACAACCATTCAGGTTTAGATCAGGGAGGCCGGTCCTCCCAATAACGCCTCTCCATGTGTCACCATCATTGCCCACGTGCACGTTGAAGTCCCCCAGCAGAACTATGGAGTCTCCCATTGGAGCCCCATGCAGGACTCCATTTAAGGTCTCCAAGAAGGCTGAAAAATCTGAGCTCTTGTTTGGTGCATATGCACAAACTACAGTCAGAGTCCCCCCTCTCCCCCCACAACACGCAGGCATAGGAAGGCAACCCTCTTGTCCACCAAGGTAAACTCCATTGTTGCGGCACTCAGCCGGGGGCTTGTAAGTGCCCCCACACCCGCCCGGCACCTCTTACTCTGGGCAACTCCGGAGAAGTAGAAGAATCCAACCCCTATCCAGGAGTATGGTTCCAGAACCAAGACTGTGCTTAGAGGTAAGCCCCACCAGATCTAATTGGTAGCGCTCCACCTCCCGCACAAGTTCTGGCTCCTTCCCCCACAGAGAGGTGACATTCCACGTCCCCAGGGCCAGCCTCGGTTGTCCGGGTCTGGTCCGTCGAGGTCCCTGACCTTCACTGCCACCCATGTGGCAGCGCACTTGACCCCAGTGGTTCCCCCCACAGGTGGTGGTCCCATGGAATGGAGAGGGAGGTGCCACATTGCTTTTTCGGGCTGTGCAAACCCGACCAACAGGTGCTCGCTGACGAGCCCTCCATCTTGGCCTGGCTCCAGTCAGGGGCCCCTGGCTTCCTCTGGGCAGGGTCACTCTAACTCTTTGTTGGTTATTCATTGGGGTTTTGAACCATTCTTTGTCTGGTCCCTCACCCGAGACCAAATTGCCATGGGAGATCCTACCAGGAACACCAAGCTCCAGACAACACAACACTCAGGTTCATAGGGACACGCAACCTCTCTACCAGGATAAGGTGATGGTTCCCGGAGAGGCCATCATGAAACCATGATAAATAAAACATGTGAATGGGAGGCAACACCACATGTCATAAAACAGATTGCACATTTTCCACACAGGAGTTTTAGCACTCCACATTCCACACATCATTTACTGTTGGTATTAAAAACAAAACACCATACCAAGTACCTTGTACTACTTATTTATTAGAATTTAGCAATTTTTTTCTAAACGTGCATATGTAATATATACAAGAGGCGATGTAGTTATACAGATCTGTGCATCAATCTGAGAAGTCTGGTTCTTTTCTTTTTATCCTAACCTTTACCTGACCCTGACCAATGTTTGAGACCAATTACATTACATATTAGCTCTAGCTTATACATTTTATATTTTCCTCAATCATTATTTTCCATTCACCACATAATTCATACAATCCAATGTGTTATTTTTATAATATTCGTAAATCTTGTGCGTTTAATAGATCTTGGTTTTATTTGATCAACGCTTTATTTAAATTCAATATTGTCCATCTATCTCTTAGCTACAGCCATATTGGGTTTCTATTTACCATGTATATTTCTACTGTACTGTGATGCTTCACATAATTATGAAACCTTTCTAAGTCTGGTTCTTGTTTCTGTTGGAAAACAATGAAATATTATTTAATTGAATTATTTAAAATTTCGCTAATTATTTTTACTCAACTTTATACAGTCCTATGAAAAATCAATAACACCCATTTGATTGTTAGGATAGGAAAACAGTAAAGCATATAGCGAAGTAAAATATTAGCAAACACCCTGGCCATGTCGATAATCAAATTAGCCAATTAAGCACTCAGTATTCCACAAGGACATGAGATTTCTTCAGTCATGGAAAATGACATGTAACTTAGTTGTGAAAATGCAGAGAAAGCATTCATGGTTTAAAAATGTTTGGATAACTCTTAAAAATAAAGTATGAATTTCATATATGAAATTGAATCTCAATGACAAAATACTAAAATGTGTTGATGAGCCTAAATCCTTTAAAGTAATTATTTGACTGTCTTGCTTTTGGTACAAAACATATACATTTTGAATAATAAATGTAAGTTGTGTGGCTTCAAACATACCTTTTCTGACATCTATGCCAATGAGGAAGAACAGCCAGCTCACTCGCGTCTTCCAAAAAGTATTGTTGTGAGAGGGCTTGTTTAAGGTGTCAGAAAATGAAGTGTTCTTCTATATTCATAATCAATATCATGTAATGAAATAGCTTCTTTATGAAAGACGTTTGTCATTGTTATTTCAAAAAGTTGTATCCGCACAGACCTATACAGTATAACCCGTGCTAGGTCAACCTTGCTCTCCCTGAGTGAGAGAGCTACCTGATGAGCGAGACAGTCACATAATTACTTCAAGCAATGTAGGAACAGACAAATTATATTTAATTGAGGAGGAAGGGCTCATATCAATGCAATGGTTCCTCACACTGAGTTTAATGGGTTTAACTCCATAGTCCAGTGATATGAGCCCATCCTCCTCAAATATAGTTCATCGGCCTCCACTAGTAAACTTGCAAAGTGGCACAGCCATGCATCATTTAAAATGTTCCATCTTATATTCAGAATGAACCTTTCTTTCTGATTTGGGAGAATGTAAAATATTGACACTGGGGGCAAACAATGAGATAGGCTAGAGGTTTGTGATATACAGTTGCAATCAAAATTATTCAACCCACATTGCAAATCAGGTTTATTGTGAAAATGTACAGACTTTTAACTGTTTGAAATGAACTGAACAAATCAAACAAAAGCAATTGAAATAGCTCAACACAATGAATGCTTCAACTGCAAATGCATCTGATAAAGACTTCTCCAGTCTCAAAATAATTCAACCCTTTCATCGCAAACATCTTAATAGAGCACCCTTTTGCTGTTATGACCTGTTGCAAACGAGATACATAGTAAGACACTAGCCTCTGGCAGCGTTCCTGAGGAATCTTAGCCCATTCCTCATGATCAGAGATGGGCATAAATATAGTAATAGATTACTTTTCTGGGTTGGGCTGAGTTCACAACATTTGGGAAGTTCCTCAGTAAGACCAAAATGACCAGGTAAAAGAATTTTATAACTTACCAGTGATCTATCAAAAACAAAAACCTTCAATTGGAACAATGGGAAACATTCTAAAATTACATAACTTCATTTACCTGTTCATTAGTGTCTTACTCAAAAAAAGTTGCGAACTTAGCCCAACTCAGAAAAGTAATCTATTACTGTATTTATGCCCATCTCTGCTCATTTAACCATAACCTTTTTTTTATTTAACCAGGTAAGTTGACTAAGAACAATTTCTTATTTACAGCAACGACCTGGGAGCAATTAGGGTAAAGTGTCTTGCCCAAGGACACAACGACATTTGGCTCAGTCGGGAATCGAACTGGCAACCTTCTGACTACAAGTCTGACTCCCTACCCACTGAGCCATCTGCGCCCCTCATGATCAACTAACTCCAGTTCAGTAATATTCTTGGGTTTGCGTGCTGCATACGACTTCTTCAAATCTCAACAGAGATTTTCTATGGGCTAAGTCAGGTGACTGTGGCCAGTGTAGAATCTTCCAGGACTTCTTCTGCAACCAAGCCCTGGTGGACTTTGAGGTATGCTTGGGATCATTGTCCTGTTGGAATGTCCAATGGTGCCCAAGTTTCAGCTTCCTCACAGATGTCATGATGTTTTCTCCTAGGATTTCCTGATACTTCAGTGAATCCATCTTGCCTTCCGCATGCCGCGGTATCCTGTGCCAGAGGATGAAAAGCAGCCCCAGAGCATTACTGAGCATCATTCTCTTAACATTCAGGGGGTTGAAACATTTTGACTTGGATTTTCAGTTGGATTTGGGGAAACTACAATGGCTTAGCGTTGTATCCAGGCACTCTGAAATCTCTTTTATCTGTGGTCTGTTGCTCATATTCTACAACCACTGTGCCTTATTGCTTAATTCGCCTTTGGCTAAGCCACACCCTAGAATGTAGATTGACCAATCACAGCGCAGCCAAGAACAAGCTCCCACAGAGGTCAGACACTTTTTTCACAGCGCTCCATTGACTTTAACACAGGCGTCTCATACTTTTGGACTTGGCAGGCTATTATGGACGTAGTTTAAAAAAAAATGGTTAAAAGTTGTGCCTGGGGCATTTGTAACACAGATACGCATTTCCCAGATAGGTTGGAGGGGGTGTCTGTTTTTTTTCCTTCCCAAAACCGAAGTCAAATCCTGACAAGTGTTAGCTAACGTTAATGTAACCTAGCATACCGGTTGTTGATAAGCTAGCACACGCTGCTAATGAATAGAACATTATACTTGCGTAGTCCGTTTGCTTTGTAATAACGATTATAGAAGTGAATAGAGACCTACCCAGCTTTGCATGAACAGTGTTGTTCCTTGATATTGTTAGTCTCATCCTCCGTCTCGATTAGTAGGATATGCAGTGGTTCATTTTTTGACTGTGACCAGTAGGCTTTTGCCTCTATTTGGATGCCTTGTGTTCCTTGCGTTTCACCTGTATGTCTTGAATATAGCCTTCGAACGCATATTGCAGCCCCTTTTACCTACTTCTATCTGACATTTTATTTGCTGGTTTATAAAAGTTTGATAAAATTTCAGCAGGAAGAGCTGTCACAGCATAAGCCATGTTGATAACAAACCAGAGCCCAGATGAAGTTGTCGGACATAGCAACAGTAACTAAGGGGGGCGGGGCTTAGCCAAAGGTGAATTACCGATGTATTTCAGAATTAATAACCATAAATATACATAACATTTTAGACAAAAAAATGAATGTATCACAATTAAAAGATAGTAGAAATACTTATTTTCCACCATAATTTACAAATAAATTCATTAAAAATCCTACAATGTGATTTTCTTTCTAATTTTGTCTCTCATAGTTGAAGTGTACCTATGATGAAAATTACAGGCCTCTCTCATCTTTTTGATCAACTTGCACAATTGATGGCTGACTAAATACTTTTTTGCCCCACTGTACATGGTAATTAAAGCAATACTATTGAAATGTCCACCTGAGACCTCTAGTCAGGCATGTAGACAGCTGCTCAGTTATCTCTCTGAAAATGTAAAAATACAATTAGAGTTATTTTAATTAGATTCAGTCGACCTTCTTCATCTAGACCAAACCCATATTCCTCTTATTATCATATCATCAACTAACGTCCAGCCAACAATAACCACACCCTTTTATAAACCATGTGTCTGTCTCCTCTGTTCCAGCTGCATCACCAAGGCAACAATAACCACACCCCTTTATAAACCATGTGTCTGTCTCCTCTGTTCCAGCTGCATCACCAAGGCAACAATAACCACCCCCCTTTATAAACCATGTGTCTGTCTCCCCTGTTCCAATTAAACGAGGGGGGATTTCAGTGCATTTACAGACCATGTATTGCACCAAATTCAATGGGAGTGTAATACAATGTACACTGACATTATATGACATTATACAGTATACATTATATACATATACTGTTTTATGAACATTTTATTGTCTTAACGGTTTGACCATTCGACAATGAAAATGTATTGTCTGTGATTGTTATATTGATACCTCCATTTCAGAAAAGATTTCATTCTTTAAATTAGTTTCAGTTGTTTCATGTGTATAATCATTTGATTAAATGGGAGTGATCATTACTATAAATAATTATTATATATGCTACATTAACCACAAATCATATTTTTCCTTGTTGTCTGTAGTTTTATGATCACATTGATACAACATGTGCTTGTCTTTGCAATTCTGTTTCAGATCCTGTCGAATTTACGTCAAATGAGTTTCGAGTTTCACGTGTTTAAATGTTTTAAAGTCTATGTGGTTTCACATGGTTATTAGGGCATTACATGTGTATCATACATTATTCACATGGGCTAAACATGTGCAAATGTGAAATTCTTGTGATCACATGAAATTCTCATGTTTACATGTGCGCCACAAATTATTCACATGGGGTAAACGTGTGCACATGTGAAACCTACGTGGTTTTTCCGTAAAGAAGGTTTGAAAACCACTGACTTAAAGGACCACTAGTTTAGGGTTACCCCCATTTAACCCCTACCCCAGCTAAGGGGATTTGGCAGGTCAGTAAGAGTGGAATTAGCTTACAGAGGAGAACATCTTATCCCAAAGCCTCATCCAATAACAGCCATATGTTCAGACTAATGGGATATCGTTGGAGGGATAGCTAGTAGCCCCATTTGTTAGTGTGCTTTAGGGGCAGTGTGTCAATTTAGGGCAAACATAGGGTGACAATGATAGTTATACTGAGTTCATCTGGCATAAATTGTTTGGGTGTGTGTGATGTTAAGTGAGTATCCAACAATATGTTTTTAAAAATTCAGAATCTTTCTAAAAATGCCTGAAACTTTACATTCCTTCTCCTGGTTGTGAATCTTCCTACACAGCAAAATCACCAGTGTTAAATCAACTCTGAGAGTGTTAAATCAACACTTTCAGTGTTTATATAATTCCAATTGGCGCTATATAAACACTGAGAGTGTTATTTTAATGCATTGTTGTTATGCCTTAGCAAGGGTTAGAACCCCTGTCAAAAATCATTCAGTCAGGACAGCTGTACTGCAAGGCAGTTCCTTCAACACTTCACCATTTAGCTATGTAGTGGGTTTTAAGGCAGAAACTAAAACATCAGGGACCAGATCTTTTGATATTAACGTGTTTGTGTGGCCCACAACCAAAGGACTCAAATGGTGGGTTTCAAGCACATTCCTCTGAACTACATCTTTTCCCAGTATGTTCATGTAAGATACTCATGCAAGCTACCAGCCAGACAAAGGCTCGAACTGAAACCTAAATTTAGATGCAAAGTGAAACATTTAACTATGCCAAAGAAATCAAATAACATCCATATCCATTTAAAATATTCCAGGAAGGGAGAGTTACCATACTTACAGTTTGCAGTCTTTTGCATCTTTCAAGAACATGATGTGTATGGTTGGATTTAAAACATAATGAAAGCCTTATTAATAATAATAATAATAATGAAATCACAATTCTCCTGCGCATTGCTGCCTCCATCACAACAATGGTAAAATGGGTTTAACCTTCTGTTTTGTGCTGCATCTATATAGGATGCATAATTATTGGCAAAAGTGATGATCTGGTTTGTAGAATCTTTATAACAAAGCAAAGACTGGCTACAATTCTACCTATAATTCCATCTCTTCTTCACACTCCAATCGCAGCTTAACTTGTTAAGAGCACTTAATCAAATCAGAGGAGCTTAGAAGTCCAAATTAGATTACCATTACAGCCACTGGTGATAGTTAATTGTCTTTTCCTCCTGGTAAATAACACTAATATCCTGAGACAGAGAACATTGGTCGGAAGGTAGTCTATATTTGGCCACATTTACACTTACAGAATCTTTTGACCAATCACTTGAGATATCTTTCCGAACTGATCAGTCCAACGACCAATACGTGGACTACGTGGACAGAAATGTATCCTGCGTTGGAAAATACTCAGTATCCGATTTGTTATTCAAAAGAGAAGCAGCTGGCATGTATGGTAATCAACAGCTGAATAAAACAGAGGTTGTTAACAGGTGACAGTGTCCAAAGCAGGTGGATTCAGCCCATTCCAGCACAATTTCTCTGTGTGCTCAGAATCTATTGTGTACAGCATGTAGCATCCAATGCCAAGAAGAGCTCCTAAATCCTTAAGCCCGTTTAATGCAATTGAGATAATGGACACACACTCATTAAGCACTGGAAGATTAGACCACTCTTAATGAATTCTCTGTATTCCAAATTCTAAATGTAAAGTTAAGCTTGGGCATTTAATTGACCTTTATCGCAGGTCATATTCAATTTAATGTAGTATTGTCTAGTTCCAAAAATCTCTTGATACATACATAGTAAACTAAGTAGAATTAATATCTAATGTATATTAAGTTGGGCATTCAAGTTGGGAAACGCAGGTCTCTGGTGAATGTTAGTTGTGGTTATTTGGGTTTAAAGGATTAAATGTTCTGTTCCACGTGCCCATTTAGTGAATCCACATCCATTATCCCCAATTACTACTTGGAGGGCCTTATGAGTCAGAGAACAGCAGAGGGTGGGAAGAGAGAGGTAGAAAGGCAGAACAAGTATTTGCTTAGCCTGTTACCTGACACTACGGACCCTACGTACGCACAGAAGGGTTGTCAGAACCAAGGACTGTCATACTGGAGAGGGTGGGGAAGGTTTCTTCACTGGAGCAAGCCACTTGTCTGCATGTTTGGATTGCTAGTCTCTAGATTTGCCTCTATGTTTGTGGAGATGCTCTAGCGGATGGAGCAATATACAGGTATGTGTATATATTATTTTTGCCTGCCTGTTTTCTTAAACCATGCTCTTTGAAAGTTTTTAAATATGAAAAATGCTTTTCTTGATTTAGTAATTTATAATTATTTGTTAAAAAGATAAGGATTAACCTAATTGTTCCAGATTTAATAAAAAGTGAAATGTAATCGCTGTTAATGTTGTGTCAGTTGATGCACACCATACAGTCGTATGCAAATAATTAGGCACCCCTGACAATTTCCATGATTTTCATTTATAAATAATTGGGTGTTTAGATCAGCAATTTCATTTTAAACTATCAAATAACTAAAGGACACAGTAATATTTCAGTAGTGAAATTAGGTTTCTTGGAAGAACAGAAAATGTGCAATATATGCATCAAAATGAAATTAGACAGGTCTAGGGGTGCCTAAATTTTTGCATACTCTATTATTAGCTAACTTCTTCAGTTGTGACTTTGAGTAGTTGGAATGTTAGATATGTGACTGTTTTACATAGTGAGCTGAGAACCATGTTGGAAACTGTCATTATGTGTATAGCAGTTATACATTCTGTTTATTGGCATCCCTTTTTTCCAAGATAATGCTCTTAAAAAGTTATTCTCTCAAACCATTGAAAGCCTTTTCTAGTACGGTGACAATGATTGCATTTCAGAAAAGGAGCGGTTAACCAAATAATATTGTCATTAGAAAGTGGAGGTTGGGGGTCTGCTTGGCGTAGTGGGCTAAGTCGCTGCATTGCAGGACAGTGTACATCATGATAGTCAATGGTTCGAGCCAAACTATCCAGAACAAACGAGGCGGTGCATATTTGAATAGCACTACCCGGGATTTGGGATGAGTAGGCCGAATCATTTCCATTGCCACGTTACCCTTAAGTGACTCCTTGTGTGCAGATCGTATAGTTGGTTAATGTAATCATCCCATGCATGATCTGACTAAAGGTTTCCATGTTGGATGGTCCATGCAGAAATAATCAACCGCTTGGCGACATGTGTTTTGATGAACAATGTGTGCGCCCCTCGCCATCCCACAGATCTGTACAAGGAGTTGCGGAGCTGCCGACAAGTCAGGGTTAGTGGGAATTGGGAGGGGAGAAAAATGGGGGGAAACAATTTAAAACAGATAGTGGAGGTTAAGGCCAATGGACCTCCAACTCAGTGGTTCCCAAACCTCTCCTAGGGACCCCCAGCTGTCTCACAGTTTTGTTGTAGCCCATAACTAGCTCACCTGATTCAAGCAGGTAAGGGCTAGTTGATTAGTTGACAAGATGATTCAGGTGTGCTAGCTCTGAGATACATCTAATATATGGCATGGCTGGGGGTCCCCAGGAGAGGTTTGGGAACCACTGCTCTAACTCAGTGGTTCCCAAACCTCTCCTCGGGGACCCCCAGACAGGCCATGTTTTTGTTTTAACCCTGAAATGACACAAATGATTCAATTAGTCAAAGGTGTAATGTGTAGTTGACGAATTTAATCAGTTGTGTAATTTCAGGGTGAAAATAAAAACATGGCCTGTCTGGGGGTCCCAGAGGAGAGGTTTGGGAACCACTGCTCTAACTGATAAAAAAGCCAGGAAGTAAAGGAAGGAAGAGGACATACCTTTGCCATCAAACACAGATTTAACCTGACATGAACCCAAAACCAAATAAACCACTACTGCTCTATGACAACAAAAACATGAAGAGCATCTGGCAAACAGCAGCAAGTAGGAAAGATCTTGTCCAAACATACAAACAGAAAACATAGTGTAATATTTACACTAAAGGTTTGCATATGGGACACCACACAGTGACTAGACATGTAGTCTTATTAATGCTGTCTATTGCTTCAGGAGTAAGGCTGTCAACACCTCATTGTATTGCACCAACTCTACCCCAGCAAACCACATCTTTCACCAAGGGATTGGTTCTATGCCAAGGGGGATGAGTGGTTCTCTCATCTATCTATTGTAAGACTCCCAAGTGCCTTTCACTATAGAAACCCCTTGTACCATGAAACATATGTTCACTTATTGCTTTTCTTTCACATTGTTTTCAGCAAAGCAAGTTAATTGCAGGTTTTAATATGCTGGTGTACCTTTGTGTCCATTCTTTTGTTTAGTCAGTTATGTGGCCCACAGGCCAGGGAGTACAGACTTTAAATCAGTGGTTCTCAAACCTCTCCTCGGGGACCCCCAGACGTGACATAGTTTAGCTTTTGCCATGAACCATCAGATCACATTCACTAATAAACAACATGTTGATTAGTAAATAATTTGAATCAGGTGTGCTAGCTCAGGGGAAGAACAAATACATGGACTGGCTGGGGGTCCCCGAGGAGAGGTTTGAGAACCACTGCTTTAAATAGCAGGATATGTGAGTGGTGTGCATACTTTACAGTACCTTGGCTGATGTGTTTAACTGTTTATAGTACCTGGTCATGGGTTCACCAGCATTTACTAACAGCATTATTCTGGTCATGGGTTCACCAGCATTTACTAACAGCATTATACTGGTCATGGGTTCACCAGCATTTACTAACAGCATTATACTGGTCATGGGTTTACCAGCATTTACTAACAGCATTATACTGGTCATGGGTTCACCAGCATTTACTAACAGCATTATACTGGTCATGGGTTCACCAGCATTTACTAACAGCATTATACTGGTCATGGGTTCACCAGCATTTACTAACAGCATTATACTGGTCATGGGTTCACCAGCATTTACTAACAGCATTATTCTGGTCATGGGTTCACCAGCATTTACTAACAGCATTATACTGGTCATGGGTTCACCAGCATTTACTAACAGCATTATACTGGTCATGGGTTCACCAGCA
>JACXGM010008814.1:0-10306 GCA_016801145.1 Umbra pygmaea | reverse complement strand
ATGGGTTCACCAGCATTTACTAACAGCATTATACTGGTCATGGGTTCACCAGCATTTACTACCAGCATTCAGCATTATACTGGTCATGGGTTCACCAGCATTTACTAACAGCATTATACTGGTCATGGGTTCACCAGCAGGATGCTTCATATCAACCAAAGACGTCAATTGGATTATTCAAATGATGCAACCCATGAAGTATTTTCAGTATGTAGTTATGAAACTCATTTGCATTTATGCAACTCATATCGCAACTCATTTGTCCAATCATGTAAAGCACACCTTGTTTCAAAGCTGCCGTTACTGGTCTTTATGAACAGCTGGTTTTTCTTAAAGGGATGTGAAAGGGGAAATGTCACATTTGCAGTAATAATATAAATAAACAGTAAATCAAAAGAAAAAAGGGTATACATGTAGACAGTATACGTATATGGCCAATATACAAAAGATCAAGGCTGGTCTTAGACATGATGCAAGTTTTTGCAACGTAGCATTTGGAGATGTGGTTTGGCCATATACCACAACCCCAGGAGTTTGAGTGTCCATTGTCCAAGGATAAAGTGGGTTTGATGTACAGTAAATTCTTCCTGCATCTCTACGGACCTGCTCTGTACTAGCCTGGTAGAGGTTTCATCATCTGCTCCCCTGCCGCTGTCACCCCTCCCCAGTCTGTTTGCACCCCTCCTACCCTATTCCTACAGGGCCGCTCCTACCAGATAGATCTTCCCCTGCTCCTGTTCTAACAACCAATGAGAAACACCTGTAGGTGTGTTGGCTAGGCTTTGAATTTCCTTTTTACGCTGGCAGGTGGGATATTGCAATGTGTATTCCATATGGACACAGAAGTAAAATGAAGCAAATGACCAGATTATGCAATATTTACTTCTGTGTTTCAGAGATTTGGAGACAACAAACATCCATTTACAGAGACGTACAACCATCCAATATCACTCATATTGATTAAGCCATTTTCTAAGTGGATTTAGGAGGATCCCTTTCACAGACTACGTAAGTCCCACTCCAACTCTCCACCTAAAAGAAATCCAATAATTTTGTATTACTTTTCATTGTTGATACTGATACACTGCTTTTTGACTCTACAGCCACTCCATCTCCCAGAGATGCCTGGGTTAGCCCCCCCAGCAGCCACCTTAGCCTTCCAGCAGGGGGCCTTCAACTCACAGCAGGGGGGCTTCAACTCACAGCAGGGGGGCTTCCAATCAAAGGTATGTCCTCCTCAGGCAGAAGGCTAAAAAGAGAGTTGATAAATAAGTGGGGGAAAAAAATGTTGTAGCCACTATTATTTCGCTTATTTATTTACAAGCAGTGATCAGAGTTAACCCACCAATTTATTTTTACAAAGAGTTACAAGTGTGTGATCAGGAAGCTACATGGTCTTGTTTCTGTCAGACATCCATCATTCTAGACATGGCATCTGGACCTAGCACTGGGTTGCATAAGCTACCACAAATGGATCCAGCTGTAAGTACCTGTCATTGAACATTTTCAGTCTCTTCATGTTATGCCAATATGTTCTCTTATGGTGACTAAAACGGTTTTCTCAGAGAACAGGGAAGTGGGGAATTATGCATGTCTCCATTGCATGGCAAATCCACCAACATAAGCTTAATGTGAAGGTATGGAAATAAAGTAAAAAATATATAAATATATCATTTGAATCTCAATCTCAAAAGCTGATGTTTGTTCCTGTCTGTCCCTCTACTCATTCTTAGCAAAAAATGCAAGTGGATGCCCACGCAATCAACTTTGTTGTCAAGACAGATTTTCTTACTAAGCCTCCTGGTTCTGACCGGATTCTATCTATTGGCCCTCAGCAGGACCCCATCCAATCCTCCATCCATCTCTGTAAACCAGGTGAAGACAAGGATCAGTCTGCACTGCAAATGAAAATGATATTTTACACAAATAGTCGATGCAAATGACAGTCAGTATAATTAGGGTATAAGTCGAATTTCATTGAACAAACCCCCAAAATGAAAACAGTAGTTCTTTTGAAAAATAAAAAACTCAAAATGCACTGTTCCAAATTATTATGCACAACAGAGAATCAAAATATTCTATAGATTGTAAAGAACTGAAAATTGTCAATTTTTGAAAAAATTTTCAGCATTATCAAATTTACTGAAGTCAAAAGCTATTTCAATCAAACGCATCTAAACAGGGCAGGTTACATGTTAACATAGGACCCCTTCTTTGATATCGCCTTCACAATTCTTGCATCCCTTGAACTGGTGAGTTTATGAAGATTTTCTGCTTCCCAGAGCTGCTGTTTTGTGCGAACTGACTCCCACCCACATAGATCATTTGCTTGAGGATGCTCCAAAGGTTCTCAATAGGGTTGAGGTCAGGGGAAGATAGGGGCCACACCATGAGTTTCTCTCCTTCTATGCCCATAGCAGCCAATGACACAGAGGTATTCTTTGCAGCATAACATGATTTTGCTACAGAAGACAGGGTTTTTCTTTCTGTACCATGGAAGAAAGTGGTCAGTCAGAAACTCTATATACATTGCAGAGTTCATTTTCACACCTTCAGGGACCCTAAAGGGGCCGACCAGCTCTCTCCCACCCTAAAGGGGCCTACCAGCTCTCTCCCCATCATTCCAGCCAAAAACATGACTCCGCCACCTCCTTGCTGACGTTGCAGCCTTATTGCGACATGGTGGCCATCCACCAAACATCTACTACTCCATCCCTCTGGACCATCCAGGGTCGCACGGCACTGATCAGTTTACAAGACTGTCTGAAAATTAGTCTTCAGGTATTTCTGGGCACACTGCTTGTGAGCATTGGTTAGGGGTGGCCGAATAGTAAGCATAACTGCAAACACCAGCAGCTTCAAATAACTGTTTGCTGCTTTGTAATGGCATTTCAGCAGCTGCTCTCTTAATCTGATGAATTGGTCTGGCAGTAACCTTCCTAATTTTGCCTTTATCTGCAAAACCCGTCTGTGCTCTGAGTCAGCCACAAATCTCTTCATGAAATATCGAATGTTTTCATACCTTGTCCAAGGCATTGCACTATTTGACGTTTTTCCGTCGCAGAGATCCTTTTTTTTTCTTTCCCATATTACTTGAAACCTGTGGCCTGCTTAATAATGTGGAAAGTACCAGAGTTTTCCTTTAATTGGGTTCACCTGGCAAACTAATTATCACAGGTCTCTGGGATTGATTTCAGTAATCAAAAGAGCCCAGACACACAATATCATCCATGATATCGATTAAAAAACAAAATATTTAATGTTTATGACACTTAATTTTAATTTGCATAATAATTTAGAACGCGATGTAAGGCTTAAAGGTACAATATGTAGTTTTCCAAAACAATAAAAAAAGACATACTTTGCATTAAAAAAGCAAACATCTGTATACATATATTATATGTATTAGTTGTGTACTTACATTATCCTAAATGTTTCCACCAACTTTCAAATCCAGAGAGATTTGTAATATAATTCAAAGACATGGGACGTTTCATTTTGTCTTCCGTCAATGGCGTTATATAACCTTTGACTGCTTTAGTTGTTCTAAGTTACAGGGAATCGCCAAACATAACGTGAACAAAGTTATAATATTTTTAACAATACATTACTTTGTCAGTGAACATTTTTTTACCTCCAGAGACGCTAGATTGGAAGGTTTTCATTGATGACGATAACAAAACCCATGATCCCACTTCCCAACGTCCTCCAACTACATCTTTTGCTACTGTTTTGATTGAAAGACCCCTAGCGGCCAAAAACTACATATTGTACGTTTAAATTAATTTATGCAATGTCTATGATACAATTCTGGAAAATTAAACCATACTGTTGTAGGTATTTATACATTAGCCAAGATCAGTCGTTGAAGTCATCTGACCACCGGAATAGAAAATGTGTAAAAATGTGATTTAAAAGAGCTACAAAATCTAGACCCATCGAACAGATAATGTTTCAACATAGCACTATGCCATTGATTTCCTATTGCAGAAGCGTTCATCCTTCCTTTGGAAATTTGGGCACAAGCTTCACAGCCAATGTTGGACTGGCAAACCCAGCACAGAGTTCCAGACAATTAAATTATAGAGGGAAATGCTTTTTTAAACTGACCAGATTTGTGTTCTTTCTCTTAAATACAGACTATCCTATAAAACAACCAGGAAAATATTCAACCAGGGACCCACTCATTGAAAGGGGACCACAGCTTTACCTAACCAGAGGTATGACAGAGGAGACACAGCACCCAGTAGAGAAGCCCCAAAGCATCAATATTGCAGGGACTCTGAAACCTTCACCTGCTAGAGACAAGCCTGTTCCTCAATCTGTGAATTTTGAACCAGTTCAGCGGGCCTGTACCTGGGAATCATATAAAAAGAAGCGAGTGCTTGAGTGTGAGAACTCTACAAATGCCAAGAAGATGAGGAAACAGGAGAGAGCGGGTAACCCGGGAGATTTCAGTGAGGGACCTCAACCCCAGATCCCCACAGAAAATCCACCCCTGACGTCTACAACAACCACACCTTCTCCCATGTCAATAGGGAACATTATCCCAGGGTTATACACAGGAACTGGGATACGTCTTTCAACCCGGACCCAGGTTGGCACTTCTGTTACGAGTCTTGGTCCCTACCCAGGAGCTGAGCGTTACCCTGTGCTTTCATGGGACCCTCTGAGAGACTCACTGTGGGACGTATACAGGGACATGAACCTCTTCCGTCAAGAGCTGGTCATGAAGGCTACTCCTCTGCATGGTTTAGTAGGGTCCAGGCTGGACAGGGCAGACCCTTCATACGGAGAGCCTCATTCCTGGTTCACACCCCTTTACCCCTCCCTGGCCTTAAAGCAGCAGCAGAGGGCTTACCTAATAGAGCGAGAGCGTCTGCACATGCTCAGAGAGGACTGCTGCAATCACAGCCTCCAGTCAGTCACCATAGGCAGCCACCAGCCCCATCCTAGCCCCCTGATCCCATCATATCCCAGGTTACATATGTCTAGGGCGGGCCTCCACAGCAGTCTCCTCAATCAAACTCTTCCCACTGTGTCCCTACAAACAAGGTCCCCTCTGCTCCCATTCTGTCTTCCCTCGGCTGGAGTTCCACACAGAACCACCCCCTGAAGATGGGAATCGAAAGACCCTTCTCCACGTTCTGTTTGCCTGTAGAACCCAGCAATGTACTGCTTCAAGCGTATTCCCCGATATTAAATGACTGTCTGTATGATAAAGGACAAAAAAGTGTTTTGAAAAGTATGTATTCACATTCCATTAAACATCTATGAATCGACTAACCATGACCGGTCAACATAAAAGTGCAATCCATCAAATTAGTTCATAACGTCACAGACACTGTCATAAAAAATGAACAGTCAGAACTTAAGGAAATAAGGAAATAAAAGCAGATCAAATCAAGAAAGGCAGCAATTATTAAGCAAAAACACAAGGACTTTATGTATATATAAAAAAATCCTTTGATCAGAGCTAGTAAGCACTAACAAAATCTTCACATGGTCAACTTGTCAGATTCCTCACAGAGAGAACTTAACGCCAGGTGAAGCCCAGCCATCATACATACACTGTAACAATGTACTGATTTACAACTGCTACATTAAAAGCCTCCAACATTGGTCCTGAGAATGTACTGGAAGGGTCCATGTTTTATATTGAAGCATTGTGCTCATTTCAAGATATTGTGTTCAACATTAAGCAACGCTTTCATGGCCTGGAATATGACTTGAGTCTACAGGAGCAAGGCTGGAGTCCGTAATAGTGGCAGTGTCCTGAGTGCTGTAGAACAACGTGTGATCACACCACGTCCATCCCCAGGCCCCTGGCCACCTCGGTCAGGGCCCTTACTGCCCCGGAGGGACCGCACGAGTCCGAGCCATCCTGGGTGGCGTCCAGGTCGTCCCCCATTTCGGAAACGTTACTCAAGACGCAATACACAGGTGAGTTACTGGCCCTGGGGCTGGGCTGGGCCGATTTCTCATCCTCGGCCGACAGCTCTGAGGAAGACGAGGACGAGGAGGGGGAGGAGCCAGCGGGAGAGCCGTGATTCCTGGCGGCCCGGGTTCTCGCTCTCTTGGCTCGGCTGCTGGACGTGGGGCCCTTATGGAGGGTCTTCTTCTTGGCCATGTTCTTCATGATCTCCTGAGTCACCTCCACTGTCTCGTATCGCACCATGTTCAGCTTTAGGTAGCCGTCTTCATCCTCCTTGTATCTGTGGAGATAAATGATCAACAACTGACCACTTACGGTAATACTGACTTACGGTTACTGATAACAGTGGAGAAGGTGAATTGATGCTGTTACCGGAAGCGGGAGTGTCCAGAAGGCCATTTAAGTTGGTGCTTCTTGCGGAGGTGAAGCGTGAGAGTGTAACACCATGCAAAGGTCTTGTCACAGACATGACACTTGTACTTTGAGACCAGTCCACCCTACAAAGGGAAATTAGGCAGTAAACCTGAATACACAAATCCAATCTTGCAAAGGAAAACACTGATCTTCATTCTATAGTGTGAGTGTTTAGCGCCCCCTGCAGTCAACCTGTAATACCTTGTGTACTCTTTTGTAGTGTTGGTTCATGGTGTGGGCCATACGGGACGAGTACTCACAGCCCTCTACAGAGCAGTGGTAGGCCGCCCCCTCGTTATGGGTCTCCATGTGCTTCCGCAGGTCGTGCTGGTTCTTAAAGCTGTGTGATGCACCATAAACAGGGTATAAGCATGGGTAAACAAAAACAATGTAAACAATGAGCTTAAACACTAGAAAAGGAATGGATGTGGGCAGTCTGAAGGGTGGCCAACCTGCTATCACAGAAGTCACAGGGAAATGGACGCTCGTCACAATGGCGGAACTTGATGTGAATCTTCAGAGTGGCGAGAGAGGTGCAGGTCATGTCACACAGGGGACACTTGATGTGGTTCACTGGGAGGCAGAGAGCAGATCAATGGTTTAAAGTAAGACAAACTACACACAGACAAACCCTGTATTTATCTAAATCTCTAAATGATAACCTTTATATCATAATTGTAGCACTATTAAAACAAAATCTAAATAGGTAAATATAGGAAAGAGTAACTAAAATTAAAACAGTTGCATGTGAGGCAGTGTCTGGCTGATTTATCATCACAAATGCAAACAAGAAACATCTTGACAGCGCATAGGCAGCGCATGGGTTTATGGTACAGGATAAGACTAATGCACTGTCAGAAAACAAATATTTCCCTATATACAGT
Source organism: Umbra pygmaea (assembly GCA_016801145.1). Lineage (NCBI taxonomy): Eukaryota > Metazoa > Chordata > Actinopteri > Esociformes > Umbridae > Umbra > Umbra pygmaea. The sequence goes on along the minus strand of JACXGM010008814.1, from coordinate 3,073 downwards.
GGGCTGTACCCCTGACTGGCAATGCACAAACAATACTGTAAACATAGAAACAATATAATTATAGCGATAAACTCAAACATGTGAGAAACACTGTACTTATTAATGTTGCAATGGAACCAACCAACACAAAATAAATTTCACCGAAATCAAGGTTTCATAATTATTGGCACTCCTTATTCAGTACTTAGTGCAACCACCTCTGGCAGGAATAACAACATGGAGTCTCTTCCTGTAATGTTTGACAAGGTTAAGGAACACATTTGGAGGGATTTTGGACCATTACTTTATGCAGAACCGTTTCAAGATCCTTCACATTCTTGGGTTTTTGATTGGATTGAGGTCCGGTGGCAATGGCAGAACACTGATTTAATTTTGATTGAATGTCACAGAACCATTTGTGTGGATATTGAGGAATGTTTTGGGTTATTGTCTTGTTGGAAAGTACACCTACTACCAATTCCCAGACTTCTGGCAGAGGCAACCATATTGTCAGCCAAACTTGCCTGATACTTGGTGGAATTTATTGTGGTTGTATCTCCTAAATGTATGCACTCACTGTATGTCGCTCTGTATAAGAGTGTCTGCTAAATGATCAGAATGTACATGTAAATTATGCCATCAACCTTGATATTTCACTGTGGGAATGTATGCATCTCTGTTTTGACACAAAACATGCTGATGCTGTATCTGACCAAATTGTTACATTTTGGTCTCATCTGACCAGAGCACCTTCTTATGTTTGGCAAACACCAAGCACTTGCATCTGTGTCTTGGGGTCAGAATTTTCTTTTCTTCTGGCAACCCTCCCAAAGACGCCGTGGTTGTGGAGTCTGATGGGGGTTTTTGAAACCTGGCGACTCCAATTTGCCACTTAGGCCTGCAATTCTCACACCATCCTCCTCCCTATCCTGGGGAAGTGCATTATTGTCCTCTACCCGCAAGGTTTTTCTAACTGTTCCATATCTTTAGAAATCTTTTTTAATTGCCATGACAGTGCTCAGTGGTATCCTCAATCGTTTGTGGATCTTCTTGTAGCCATTACCAGATTTATGAAAGTCTACGACCATCTGTCTCTTTAGAACTGAAAGCTCTTTTGTTTTCTTCATGGTGTTGGATGACAAAGGCATATTGCATGCTTGTTACCTCATTTTTATACCCTAGTAGAACAGGAAGTGATGCAAATGAATAGTTTTTTAAGATAAAAAAAGATAAACATAAATAAATAGAATTTCATTCCTGGTTTAACTTTGGTAGATGTTATTTACAATAATATTTAGGGATTGATTGTGAAACCTTGATATGGAGGACATGGATTTTTTATTTAATCATTGAATGATTTGGGTTGGTTCCATTGACACATTAACAAAGCACAGAATTTCTCATATTGGTATTTTCTCCAAAAATCTATTTTTTACAGTATTGTTTTTGCATTGCCACTCGGGGGTGCCAGTAATGTTGGAGCCTACTGTAGCTAACTATAACTAAAATCAATGTTTCCAATTGGCTTGAGTGGTTGTCTATTTAATGTAGTAGTTACTCTTCTGGAAAATAACATTACTTTCTATAGAACATGCAAACAAATACAATTTAATATTTGGCACTTTCTAGCATTCTTTCTTCACCTTTTTAAACAGAATGTGACAATAAAACGTTTTAAAGGCTTAAGTTCAGAAAAATAAATACTAGTGAGAAGCTTTGAAGACGGGCCCTCTCACCATGCTGTCGTACATGGTCTCTCAACAGTCTCTCATTGGCAAAGCCTTTGTCACAATGTTCACACACCAGGGATGCTGAAAATATCACCAACAAATACAGCATGTTATCATTTTGATGACAAAACAGAAAGAGACAGGGCACACAAAGTTGGCCGCACCAGGGCTTGAACCCTGTTTCCGGGGGAGGGGGGATGTATAGTCTACACCAGGGGTCTACACCAGGTGTATAGTCTACGCCAGGGGTCACCAACCCTGGTCCTGGAGAGCTACAATGCTGTAAGTTCACTCCAACTGCACATAATGTAGCCTCACACCAGCTAATTATTAGAATCGGGTGTGCTAGACTGGGGTTGGAGTGAAATCCTACAGGGTGGTAAGCTCTCCAGGACCAGGATTGGTGACTCTAAATATACTAAATATATACCTATAAGCTGTAAAATGGACTTCTGGCCAGGCACAGCTGAGCCTACTCACCCTCCGGCTCAGCCTGTCTGTGGATGTGGTCAAAGAATTTGGTGTTGCTGGAGAACATGCACCCACAGGTGGGGCAGGCCACCAGGCGCTCCTGAGTGTGGCTGCGGAGGTGCTCTCGCAGGCGATACTTGATCTTAAAGAATGCGTCACATCCTGTAGCACATGAAGATGGTATGTAATTAAACACAACTCTGCACTTGATATTATACAAGATTTTCTGGACGATATGTATGATTTATTGGACAGGAAATTTGCTAAAGTTATTTTGCTACAAGAGATGGGAACCAGATTCTAAGTTGTTCAGTAGCTGTAAGTATGCACCGGAGTGAGGCAAAATACTCAACCAGAGTCACATAATATTTTCACAAAGGTCGGTCAGCGGTCAGTGAGCAGTCAAGTGGCTAGAAGTGAAGACAAAACTTTACAGCCCTCGGCTGGTGGGATTACACATGGTCTACAACCGCTATGAGGGTCATTGGAAAACAACGTTGGACATGGCTTATGGTGGAAAAATGACCATAAGTACAGAAACAATGAACACTCTGGTAACAGCTCTAGTGGATATTCCAGCAGTCAGCACAGTTTGGTAAATAAAACAATGTTGGTGGGGTGTGTTACTGTGTGTAACTGACATGCTCAATACAGACAACACAATGTTGGTGGGGTGTGTTACTGTGTGTAACTGACATGCTCAATACAGACAACACAATGTTGATGGGGTGTGTTACTGTGTGTAACTGACATGCTGAATACAGACAACACAATGTTGGTGGGGTGTGTTACTGTGTGTAACTGACATGCTGAATACAGACAACACAATGTTGGTGGGGTGTGTTACTGTGTGTAACTGACATGCTGAATACAGACAACACAATGTTGGTGGG
>JACXGM010008813.1:0-28388 GCA_016801145.1 Umbra pygmaea | reverse complement strand
AGGATGGGACAGTACAGTAGGATGTAGTGTAGAGGATAGGACAGTAAATTACAATGGAGTAATTCATTCTTTCTTGTAATTAGTCCAAGCTGGTGTTTCATATCATATTTGTGAACCATTGTACAGCTGTCTGTCATTATACCCCCTTGCAGGGGCCCTGTCTCAGTCAGTAGGGCTGCTGTTGACTGGTTGATTGCTGCTGACAGTGCTGCATAAAAGGGGACAGTATAACCTGGTTTGTTGATTTCGTAGAAATACAGAGTTTAAGACAAAACAAACTCACAATTAGAATAAATAACAAATTACAATGAAAATATTCCAGTGCCAAATGGTCAAGATGTTTGTTTTTAACATAAATTGCGGGAGGTTAACTAAAGATATCATAGAATCTTTTTGTTTATAGACATGTATATAGACGTTGTATATAGACTTGTTTTATTACAGAGAACATTTATCCTTTTCTTTGTTTCAAAAGGGATTCTGAGAATACATTGACAATAGCCAATAGCTCATAAAGACCCTGAAACCACAACACAACACATTAGAGCAGGCTGACTGTAAAGTTCATGCTGTTACATGTTTACTGGCATTTGAAAATAAAAGTACCAAAATCATAGATAGAGTAATAGAGTAAATAATAGAGTAATTAACAGAGTAATTAATAGAGTCATTGATGACTACTACATAATTCTAGGGGACCTTGTAAAAGCATCCCTCCATGTATTGAAACCCTGCATCAGGTTCTGAGGCCCTGGTGTTGTAGACCAATCATGATTATTGTATAGTTAGTGGACTTTCAATCATCAGTTGAGACAATTTAAACTGTATATGAAAAAAAGCACGTCATTGAGGAAAATGGCAGTGAATGGAAAGAGGAAAAAGAAAACCAACTCTAATCACAGACACACTGACCCGGGAAAGAGGAGAGGCAGACACAAGTGGAAACTAGAGGAATGCTGTCCAGCTGGGGGATCCATCCAGGCCCAATCTGATGCATTAGTGCTTAAACGGGAGGCAGGGGTAAGCTGGAGGGGTGGGGGTCCCGAAACAGAAACCAAATTGAAGGACGAGCTAAAACCAGTACCGCTAAAACCATGTGGTCGACAAAGAACTGCAAGCCTGCAAGCGGCACATTGCTGGGTACTGGCCGAGACGCTTTCACAGCCCTCCCTTGTCTACACAGTGTGGGGAGACATGGGACAGAGAACAACTGGAAATATATATATTTATTTTTTGTATATACTGTATATATATATACGAGGAGGCAGTGAGTGGTGAGACAGGTATGTAGAGGGAGACAGGAATATAAAGGGAGACAGACAGAGGGGAAGGGCAGTGAGTCAGCTGAGCCGGGGCTCTAACCCCTACCACCAGGGGCATGTGTGGTAGGGAGTACGGAGGATAGAATGGCACCAGGCTCAAAGTCAGGCTGTTTAATTGCCCTGTCAGGCCCAGTCAGCCAGCAGCACTGGCCACAGTAGTGTCTGTCTGATAGGCTTCCTCCCTCCTGGCCCAGCCGGCCGGACTCCCCACTCTAGATGCATACTGTAACTAACCCACATCCCCTTCTGTGCTTGGAGCCAGGACCACTGAGACACATGCTGGAGCCTACTTGCTAACAGAGAACACTATTCACATTTCATGCTCTCGTACTGCCTACAAACTCTATGTTAACAAGAGAAATATGGATGGGATTGGGTAAAAAAACATTCTCTTTGTCAACAGCTTTAGCATGCATAGGCGTGCAATACACAATACCCCATTGACCCTGCATTTCCAATTTAAATGATTTGCTGCTTTGTTATTCCATTATAAGCCCCAGAAGACTGCAGGTAACTCTTCTACCACTTGTTCTTTAGGAGCATAGCTGTGTGCCAGTTTTTTATTTATACCCTCTTCTGGGTACGGCCAAACCACTTGGCCCTCAGGAGAATTCCTTCTCATCTCAAATAGGATGAACTTTCAATCCCATTTGGAAGGGATTGTTCACGTGAAAGCCTGTCAGGTGTGAAGGAAGGACAAGCCCAGCTACTCATTGTTTTGTAATTGTTTGTTCAGTCGACTGCTGAGAAGACATTTGTCAAAAAGTGCCCTCACTGTACACAGACGTTGTTCAAATTAATATTCAGTTTTGTAGCTCTACATGCATTGTTCTAGAAGTTCCCTTAGCACTGTGGCACATCTTCCTTGTTTATTTGCCTTGTGGAACACATTTGGTTTGGTGTAGCTCAGTGACAAACATGTGTCTCAATGCACAGAGAACAGCTTCGACTGATCGAAACCGTCATGAACAACAGGTGGGCTGGATGCTGTTACATTCACTGCAAACAATTTGCTTTGAAACCAAAAAGCCATTCCAAGACTAGAAAAACATCCTATTAGTGCTGCTTTTTTGTTCTTTTCATGGACCACACACAAGCACACAAACAAACACTCACACACACACGGGCATACACTGTACATCTTCTTCGGAGGTCAATCATAAACAACATAAAGTCATGCAAGCAGGAGTCTTTTCAAACAGACACGCAGTGATTACATCCACACGTTCTATTTTCCATTATTCAAGGGTTGTAGCTCTGCTCTGGAAAGAGAACGAACAGTGGAGAGCAGATCGTGGGTCTGTAATCAGAGCCTCGAGCCGTCCGCCCTGCACTGGGGCTCTGTAGTGGTTTGAGAGCCGGCCAGACATTCCTAAAGAGATCGCCGCCCAGACATCCAGCACCGAATTCCAGAATAGCAGTGCCGCCGCTAAAAATAGTTCTCCGGACAGGAGAGCTACAAAGCGCGCTGGACTGGGCGTAGGAAGCAAAGAACAAAAGAGAAATGGAGAGTACAACAGGAAAAGAGATGCAGTGGTGGAGGTGTATTCTCATATCCATTTACATTCTTATCATAGTGCCTCAGAGGAAAAGAATCGCGGGGGAGATGTGAATGTGTGTGACCAGCGAATTCAGTAGCCTTCGCTCACAGCACAACCCCTAGCCTTTTAAAACAATGTGTGTCAGCCAGCTATCTGAGGAACACACGTCCCACTGTATTCAGGTCTGGTCTATGCCCAGTAAGTGTTTATTTTTCCCGCTATGAAGGTAGCTCGGTTTACACAGAGCCATAGAGAGAGAGAGTTGCGTCAATGGAGGGTAAAAAATTATAGTGTCACGTGGTACGATCACATGGTTCATGCGTCTCTAAAAAGTTACAAGCGTATGATTTTAATTGAAGTCTATGGGAGCAGCTGTAACAAGAGCGATTTTTGGTATGATCTATTATATGAAAGCTGTTTCAAGTGCTGTAAATTGATTGTTAACTGTTTAAGTTAGCTAGTTTTCCTCAAACATTTAAATTCATTGATTTTATAAACTTACGCTCAATAACGTCAGCTAAAATGTGTCTGCAATGCAGGTTTAAAAAATAATTCGGATTTTAAAGTTATTACCTCAGTAAGGAGCTGATGAAACGTTGCTTCTCTACGGCGACACGGGTAGTATCTCAGTTTGTTTGGAACTGTTGAGGGTCTCCATGATCCGCCATTGCTGTAAAAAAACTGAATGATGAAGTGAACGGAGTTGACGCAACTCTCTCTCTCTCTATGGCTCTGGGTTTACAACCCCCCACCACCAAGCCAATGAAGCACTGACTAGGCCAGCACTTGGCTATTGTTTTTGTTGTATTTGCTTTTAACAACCCATTTTAGCACTGTCTATCAAACTTAAGTATGTCTTCAATTGTATAGTCTTTCTAGATAACTTACTTCTTCATTCGCTCTATGTATATAATGTCTTGTTTAGTGAAGAAAAACCCATGTCCTCATTGAGATATTCCAAGGTGTTATGACCCTGCTTTTAATGTGTAGTGTGTCGTCTCCCCCAGGCAGACCCAGGGTCACAATAACGGACGGATCGGGGTCTCCTCATCCAGTGGCCAATGCACAGGCCTAACTTATACAGAAAAGGATGCGGGGGGGGCTTCAGAAGGTCTGGCAGCTGTGTTTCATTTGGGGGTCAAAAAGTGAACTAGATTTTTCTGAAGAAGCCAGATGACAAAAAAAATGTCGTTTGAAACTCAGGTCATATCAATGTCAGGGATGTAGTTACAGTCTGGAGTCCTGTTTTAAACATTGCTGTTTTAATCCATACCATGACTGACTATCTGCATGCATTCTCTAACCTAGATGATGACAGACATCTGATTTATTACATACAGTACATGTATTATGCCCTTGTAGTCCAGTGCCTAACTATATTTTTTTTACGTCCTATGTTGGTTTTGATCTGCCATTTATTTTGTCTGAAATCCGCACTTAGTGTATACTGAAGTAAAGCTGGCTGCTAGCCCATAAGCACAAAAACAAAGGATCCTAAAGAGCTATTTTATTTATACTGGTTCATTCAGTTTTTATATGGTCCCTCTGAGGCTTTCTCAAACATATCATATAGTGGCATATAAGAAAGTATTTGCTTGGTTAATGTCTTCAGGGCCCTTGCAAGATAGTTTATGAAGCACGAAAACTATAGCAGTAATTGTGTGAATATGAAAAAAGGAGGTAGATGCAAACTCACAAGCCATATTCTGCCAGATCTACTGTAGATATCAAGTTAGTTGCATGTCATTTTTGTTAGCGGTCTCTAAATCACTGTAGATACCAACATTTTTTTCTCTTCTCCAGCCTGTTTCCCTGTCTATTCTGGACAGCACAAGTCTGAGGAGCAATCTCACACAGCACCAAAGCCCCAAGACCTTACCTACAGCCAGACAAGCCAGCTGCCCACCCCCTTAAAATTAGATGTGGATCAAATGATCTAACAGCAGCAATGTTATCCCTTGACAACCAACCATTTCTCTTTATTCTGCCCTCAGAAACCAAACCCTTCCTTCTACCGAAGACTCACTCTTTCTGGTTTGACCCTTAAGTTTCTCACAGGAATTCTGCCAGTTCTCAAAATTTGCAAGTAAATTACAGACTTAAATGCCAAGAAAAGCAAGAAAGACAGAAAAATGAACAACACAGAACACACAGGTCAGACATGAAACACAACTTCTTTGACGTGATCTATTTATTTAAATTCATACAGTACTACAGTAGCAGAGGGACAATGAAATGTGGTTTTCTTCCCAGAAAATGTCTTAAGACTTTGTCATACATGATGAAATTGGATTGTTTGAAACTCCCAAAACACATACTTGACCAATGCTTTCACCATGAAATGACAAAACTTCCTGATCTCAGCACTGTACACCCGAAAATGATACCTCCATTTACAGTATGTCATTAACACACTCCCAAGCAGGCCCAAGCATGGACAAAGTAGCATAATACGTCAAATTAAATGGCTTGATCACCAATAAATACAAGTATAAAAAAACACTTTGATAATTATTGTCATTATCATAAACATTTTAAATGATCATTAAAGATAGCAAAGGCACTCCACTTAAACCACATTGGCAGTCCATGTTCACCAATTGATAAAAAAAATTATAATAATAATCATGAGCCGTAACAAAAATAATACTTAAATAACAACAATACTATTATTATTATTGTCTTAATAACAATATCCAGTCAAGTTTTCCTATGATTAGAATTTCTGCTACTAACTAACAGATATGCATCAGTTATTTCCAGTTTGGCAGATCGAGAGTTTAATCAGATTTTTTCCATTGATTTCTCCTCATGTCATTCCTTTGTTTAGGACCTTCCCACTTCAGTAGAGACTACAAATTGTGAAACCAGGAGTGGATTTCTGTGTTGTCGATGTCTTTCATCTCACAATAAGAGTGCCACTTGTTCTACCCTTTAAGTGGTGTCATTGGGCAGTTCTTTCTTTGAAAGGGGGTAGGTTTAAAATTAAGGCCCTGTATTTTGGTGTTCACTATCAGTTCACAGGGAAACACTGTCTGACTGCAACACGACTGACACTAGGTCAGTTGCTCTGATCCCTCAGGTGTACCAAATCAGAGGAAAAACTCAGAGTCCACTGACTGCAGTCCAGACCCATCTCCTACAAACAAATTAAGAGAAGCAATACTTTCTGCCATAACATAAAGCAATATAAAGTTTCTATATTTTGTAGAATCAAAAACAGAAGCATAATAAACAAAATACTAACATAGTATAATTGTATCACTGTAAATCCAGTTGACAATAAAATACAATAAAAAAGGCAATAAAATGCAATATAATACGTAACGGGCTGTTGATTCGATCAATACCCAGGACTGCAAAAGTGGACCTAAGAAAACATGGAACATATTTATTTTGTTGCTTGGGGGTTCTTAAAAATTTCCATACACAAATGAAGGTGATATTGGATGTATCAGTCACAGCTCGTCGTTTGCACCCTACATTCTATTGTGGAACACTATGGCCATTCTAAACACCCAGACACACTGTACACTAAGCCAATGAGAGAAGTTGTTTCATCTAAGATGATTGGTTTGAAATAGGTTTCCCAACCATAATAAAAATTGCAGCGGCACATTCAATACCCAATCCACATTTTATCCCAGGTCAATAAAATCCCTAATCTTTGGTTTAAAAAAATACTTTCCATGTCCTTGCTTGCTACTTACTTTCTCTACTTTACTTTCACTTGTCTACATCACTGATTCCTTCTACTCATCTTTCCACTGTTTTCAACAGGGAAAACCGCTTCGAACTCACCATCACCAATAACATCTCTCCTTTATTCCAACACTTGTGTCCTTCTCAAACCTCTTCTACACACTACAGTATCTATCTAATGCACTTCACTTTTCTCTCCCCCTCTCTCTCGCTCTCTCCCTCTTTCTCTCCTACACTCTACAGCCTCTAATAAAAAACAATAGCTGACTAATTGTTCCTAGTTGATATAATGGCTTGTACACACAGCTGGAGGCCCGGCGGCCCACACCCCAAAACCAACTTGCCAGGTGCTGATAGCATCTCCAGCACCAACATGTACTCAGCCATTGTCTGTGGAATGTGCTGGATCATCAGAGCACTGAAACGAATCCACACACTATGGCCTTTACGGAGTGGGAGTGGTGGCTTAAAAAAATATTAGGCCATAACAATATAACAGTATCGTATCTACAGATAACAGCCACATGGCTCATAGGGTACATTGTGCAGACATGATTGTAGATTCTTCTCTGCCATTTCTAGCTGGTAAAAATCTATAGGCAATTTATGTTGTCGTCCTGACAGCAAAGGCAACTCCGGCCATGCGGACTTAACAAACACGGGCTCGGCTGTTTATTTGCCAGGAACATTCCGGGGCTATGAGAGGCCGTCTGGGCCATCTACCTTCACTAAGGTGAGTAGCTCCAGATGCTTCCAACTGGTCTGGCCACACTTAGTGTTGAACCAAGTCACCAAACTGCTGACACATCTACTATGTCGAACAACAACAAAGAACTGCACAAAAAGGGCTAGTTTAAGACTCTGATCTCTCTGGGCTTGCTTCTTGTTTCTGACAGTTATTCTTTGTGTGTGTTTGTGTGTCTGGGGGGGGGGGTCTGTTTTAAGGTCTAAAATGCTGTTTTAAGGTCTGTGTGACATCTGACCTGTGTTTACATAAAGCTATAGGTCCCTATATGTTCTATTAAGGTCCTGGGTCTCTCTCCTCACATTCACATGTTTACGAATCAAAACAGCCCAACTGGTGACAGGTTCATCCAACTCTATTCACTTTCAGGAAATGACATACATAATTTTATATAAATCTAAAAGGCCATTTTCACATGTTCCCTAATATCATATGTCAAACCGCTTGTATGGTGATACAGTATACATGGCCTGTTGTTTTACATATGCAGCCATATTGATATATCATGTATAAAACTGTTCATCTATTGGGTAACATAATAATTATATACGTCAGTTCCACACAAAGCATTGAAGACACTGAGATTTGGACACTTCCAGTACTGCCAGAACCCACCAGTTTTGTATTAGACTAAAATCTATGAAAAATATTAATAAATAATTTACATTTTCAGTTATTTTGGAGCAAGACCCTGGTTTTTTTCTTTTTACAGGAAGTAAAAGATCACAAAAACATGTGCTCTGTGTGAGTTTTAAGGTGCTTTTGTAAACTCAAGCTCAAATTCTGGTTCACTTTGAGAGACAACCATTTCTTGGTTTCTGCATTTGTGATTCTAACGTGCCTTTGCTGAATATGTAAACATTTGAACACAGCAAATTATGGCGGATGGAGATGACAAGCTGGTTGGGATTCTCTCCTGCCAGTTGTTTCTCTCCACACAGGTTGTTAGAAAACCATGCTAACTGAATTTCTTTTGGCCTGAGAAGTGCATAATGGTGCATGTACTGTATACATGAGTGTGTGTTTAATATAGCTTCCAACAAGGATTTGGTTCCTAGTAAGAAAACTATAACCTCCCAAAAGGTGTAGGTTGGCTATCTCAGTGACACACTTGTCACTGGTCGTCAATTACATACACACACATGTACACACACACACACATGTACACACACACACACGTGTACACACATACACACGTGTACACACATACAGAGACAGCCTGAGGCTGACCACCTGGCTGATGGCTCTCTCTCTTCCTTAGCCCTCCTCGGCTAGGTGAGGTTGCTGCTGATTTCCAGGGCTTGCTGATACACCTGAGTCATGTCGTCCAGATCTCCCAGCAGCGAGAAGCTACCGTTGTCCCCTGGGGACCCCCTCGATCTGGGGGTCCGTCCAAACTTTGAACCGTGGAGCGGAGGCGCGGTTTGGAAACCCTTGAAACTGGCCAACTGCAGCAGGTTCTCAGCTGACACGCAGGCCCTGATGTTGGGTCGGTGGGGCGCAGTTGGGGGCCAGTCGGGAGACAGGCTGGGGGACAGGACGCTGTCCTCTAACACCATGCTGGATGGACGGCTCTGGCTGCGGGACAGACCTGAGTCGCCCCCTGGCGAGTGCTCCCCGAGGGCACAGGCTGAAGGTGGACCGCTGTATGTGGAGTATTTCCCATTGCGCTTCAAGATTCCCTTCCTTCCCACTGCTCTCCTAGGAGGGGAGCTGCAGGCATTGACTAGGGACATGGGGGCACCCCCTAGCAACTCGGAGGACTCACTGCGCTCTGGGGAGGAGTAGTAACCAGATTCCCGTTGTTGGTTGTTCTTCAGGATGCCCTTCTTGGGGAGGGTGGACACTATTTTGGCCGGGGAACCCCCTGTCAGGGCGGGCTCGTCCTCGTCCTCCTCTCGGTCTGGGCTGGAGCTGCCCAGTTCTCCCTCTCCTGGCCGGAGCGCCATCATCCCACCACAGCTCCCCTGCTCCTCCCGGCTGGGCGAGCGCTGCTCCTCCATCACCCTGGTCTTGAGGATCCCCTTGGGCCTCTTCAGGCCCGGCTTGTCCCCCTCCCCCCCGCCGTGGGGCCCGTCGCCCACCTCCATCTCTTTCTTGGACTTCTTGGGGCGAGGGCGTAAGGCCAGGGGCAGCAGGGCACTGGGTTTTCCTGGCCAGGGCTCAGCGCGGTTCTGCCAGTCGATGAAGCGTGCCAGCATGGGCGAAGAGGTGCCACTGTCTCGCTGGGTCTCACAGTCACACACACTGTTCTTCCAGCCCCAGTTGACCCACCAATGGTTGGCGATGTCTTCTACCGTTGCCCGCCTCTCTGGGTTCACCATCAACATCCAGCGAATCAGACCGCGGGCATCTGGGAAGAGATATAGGAGGAGGTTTATTAACACACTGTGTGTAACCACAATAGGGTTACACTTGACAAATCATAGTCTCACTGTTATGTGCTTAATCATTAGTGTTTCATCCAATAACACCCTATAGTATCAACAATTACCCAAAATGTAAAAAACATCAATTAAATATTCCCAAATCTACCGGTAATAAAGCATGCTTTTTACACTCAACAAAGTCGATAACACCCACACAGGGGATATTTCACAACAACATGTATCAGGTATCACAGGCCTTTTAGCTGTGTGCAGATGTGTTGATATAATATCCTTCCTTACCTGAGGACTGCGAGGGTTCTCTGTACTCTCCTTTGCTGATCTGCCTGATAAGGTTCTTGTGGTCTCCACCGTCGAATGGCATGGTGCCGTAGACCAGGGTGTAGAGCAGCACCCCCAGAGCCCAGCTGTCAACCTAGACAAACACGCGGGTCAATCCACAGGATCATGAGTGCAAAGACTGCCAGAGGAAAATCAGTCTGCAGAGAGACGGTGCAAAAGGCAATCTCACATTTCAGTTTGCTAATTGCTAGCAACTGGTCCAATTAGGCTGAATGCCATTAGTGGGTTAGAAACGATCATGAAAACATTAACGTGTGCGGTGCGTACTGTATCTGAACTGGAACCTAGTGTTCTGCAAGGATAGCTGAAACTGTACCACACAGCTCTATTATATTTCTCTTGGCCCTAGTTCCTACCTCCGTCCTTTGAGCCCTAGATACAGTGATAAACATCAGAGACTGGCCAGTTGGTTTCTATGCAGTTACAATTAATTTCCCTCTGTCTTTCTGTGTGTTAGCTTTGTGACCACTAACCTAAGGCAATGTGGCGGAATCAGAACGGGGGTTGGGTAGAACCATGACATCCTGGTCCTGACTGATCTCTGGAGACGACATTGCCAGACCCTGACTAGACAGACATCACTCTATGTAAAGAAACACGAGCTAAGGCTCCTAGAGGAATGTGGCTGGCTGCTGTTGATGGCCAGGGGGAAATAGCAAGCCCAGCACTGGGACTGTCAGGACACAGGAAGTCAGATAGGGCAGCCCCTAGGAGCCCCACACTGACTGGACTTCCTGTCAATCCAAGTCAGGAATGTCTCACCCTGGAACCGATCTATCATTGGTTCATAGACTGAGTCCTCTCTTCTGTCATTGGTTCAGCTGACAGGGCTACAGGGCGAGTGCCATTGTTGTACTTTATGTTGTTTTTGTTTCCAGTGTTAGCTGTAATTTGTGGCTTTTCCCCAACTGGGTTCTGTAATTTTGATTACAATCTCTGTGTTGTTTTTTTTAGCACTCTGGTGAAAATTACAGTGAATTATACTAAATTGAATGGTTGGACTTTTTAGTCTAAAAATAAGTATTTTCCTTTATTTTATTTTATAACGCACAACTGCTTTTGAGATTTGGAAAACGCCCTGGAGAAGAATTATTAAGGAATTTGTCACTAAATAGTTTTGAGGCTAATTTGTCACATTCTCGCTCCCTTTTCTCAACCCAACCACTACCCAGCCCCACCCTTCTTTGGCTGTGAAGGTACTGTCTGTCTGTGTGACCAGTTCAGATCCTATTAGAGGGTACTAGGAGCAACAACAAGCCTAAAGTCTTCAAAGGGAACAGAGACACCATCTGTGACCTCCGACTGAGAATGGGAGATTTTGAGGGTCTGGTAACTGACTGGGGCGTAATCCCATCAAAGAGGAGACCTAAAGCCTCCCCTCGTTCTCCCTCTGTCCGTCCCCCACTCACTTTCTCCCTCTGTCCTTCCCTCCCCATCTCAATGTGAGATATGGGACTCCCGCCCTACAAGCTACCTCTGGGCCACGGTAGGGTCTTCCGTTGACTATCTCCGGTGATGCGTAGAGTGGGCTGCCGCAGAACGTCTGCAACAGTTTGTCCTTGTGGTAAAGGTTAGACAGCCCAAAGTCGGCAATCTGGTAGGGAGACAGAGAGTGGCAGTGTAGTTTTCTGGAGAAGATTCATAACAAAGATCACGCAACGTCCATTGGCATTGAGTTACAGACTGGGGTGCATCTGAGTTAGAATTTATTTACTCTGGACTTATTGAGATTAACTAGAGTTCTATAGGCAATAAACATTTTTATGATTAAAACATGATCAAATCAATTGTTGCACGTTGGCTTCCAAGATAATATGCTTTTAAAAACGTACCCCCCACGATCACAGCATGTGAATATTTTGTGTTGCCCTGCGTGTACTGAATTTGCCGTGTGTGTTCCTACATACATATAGTATAATTTCTGTTTTATTTCTTTTAAAACGTAATCCTGATAACTTTCTGTAACTAGTCCATGTATCCTAAAGGATGTTCTATCATGATTTGGAACTATCCTGCAGTTTTCTTCTTGAGCTTTTCATGTAGGATTTTTATAGGATCTATCCATTAG
The DNA here is from genome assembly GCA_016801145.1 of Umbra pygmaea. Classification (NCBI taxonomy): domain Eukaryota; kingdom Metazoa; phylum Chordata; class Actinopteri; order Esociformes; family Umbridae; genus Umbra; species Umbra pygmaea. The sequence continues at coordinate 16,281 of JACXGM010008813.1, read as the reverse complement.
ACTGAAGTAAAAAATCACAGAGGAACCTGTCCTCTTATAAGAAGTTTGTTTTACTAGTTTGAGACTATAGTAGAAAGTATTGTAGTTTATAAACCATTGTCTTTCTTACCTTAATATTACAGTTTTCATCCAGTAGCACGTTTTCCAGTTTCAGATCACGGTGCACCACCCCATTCTGTAAACAATTGGCAAATTTCAGTTTTGAAATACACCAGATTATATTTCTCCAAATAGATGAAAGTGATTTACAGAGACCAAAGTCTCGCTCTAATGGAAGATAGTGTGGGCCAGCTGGCCTACTTTAATGACCTTGCTGCCTGGCCCCCAACACTCTGCACTGATTCTCCCTTTCTAACTAACCATGTGTCACATAAACAAAAGACTATAATTATGGACCAGGATAAATCATGTTCACACAACACTCCAGTTTAAAACGCAACTCTGTAGTTAGTGGTTGTTTCAAAGCAGGCATCACCATGTTGGTACAAACAGGAAACGCATGCAATCATTTGAAATGTGGACGGGACGCTGGCATTGCAGCTGTGCCCGACGGGCCTGTGGTGTGCACTGGCTATCCGATTGGCTAGCAGTTACAGGGAACACACGTTCTAAAGCATCCTATTGGAGGAAATAATGTGGTTGTATCGAGCACTGGCATTCTTCATTGGATCAGTTAACCAAACTATATCCCCACACCCTAAACCTCTTTACACCACTCCACCCCTTGGTGTGGTTGCCCCTAGTGACTCATCACTATGAGGCTGTGTCTGGGGATTCCCCCCTCCCCGTTGCTATGGAGATGACATCATCCTCTCTCCAGCTGTATGAAATGATGACTCGGCGGGAGCACACCCCCCCCCCCACTCCCCATCCCCGGGGGACCATAGTGCAGTGAGAGATGGGGATCTCCAGGGGGGTCCGGGAATATGAGGACGGGAAAACTGATGAGGATTATATGATGCAGATCTGGGAATAGGACTGGACCTGATCAGCCCAGCATGGATAGCACTGGCTTGAGTTACCTCAGTCATCCAGGCCAAGAAATGCACAGTTCATACTGCTGACAGACAACTTTGCTATGAGAGGACTATACAGTTCTAAGCAAAACAACATGCTCTGTCACCCTGCATCAGATTAGTAGTAATATGAGAGACTGATGCATGCATATGCATTCGTGTCCGTGTGTGTGTGCAGAACCTTACCTTATGACAGTGGTGCACAGCCGAGACAATCTGTCTAAAGAAGTGTCGTGTCTCTCTCTCGCTCAGGCGTCGGCGTTCGCTGATGTAGTCGTACAGCTCGCCCTTGCTGGCGTATTCCATCACTATTACAATCTTGTCCTTGTTTTCAAACACTGGAGGTGGTAGAAGAACAAATACAACTGTCATTGTCTGTTTCAAAGCAGGGGTTTCACCACTAAACATTCAGCTAAAACTCCTCTAACGTCCTCGTCTCGGTTGATGGCGTTTATTAATAATGTCGTACTGACTACCCCTCCCAGGTTCCAACTGGCTATGTTTAAACTCCAGCGAACTTTGCACCTCTGGTCTGCACTGATCGCATGATGAAGTAACATCACCACCGACCCCACCTCAATGTGCTTGGCTGGAGTCTGTGCAATGCTGGGTGGGGGGAGTTCATCAGACAGAGAGGAAATGGAGATGGAGATCACAAAAGGCCTCACTCACATGGACAGAAGATGAGAAGCCTTAATGGCCGATAGACTACAGACAAAATTGTAATTACATTACACCACTATCTATCTAACCTGTAGCATATTCTAAGTAGTAACATACTCTATCAAACCTGGACTGTGCCTATTAAACACTAAGCTGTGTCACACTCTGCATCATGTCCACAGAAAACCCCTGTGAGGAACGATAACAGTTAATCTGGCGGACGATGATGACAACCATTGGCCATGTTCTTCTCATTGTCCTGGTATTTTCCCACACAACAGGGACTCTAGGAGTGGAGACCTAGTCACCATTTTCTACACCCATGAGCGAGCATGTTACCAGGGACAAGCCTCTCCTCAACTCCCCCTGGGTCTCCAGAGAATAATCCCCTGGTAAAAACAAGTTGCTGCTGATGGATGGTAACCATCTCTGATTGTGACTACACCTACAGGCAGGCAGTACTGGAACCGGGCCAGCTGTCCCCGGGGGGTCAGTTCTGATTGGATGACTGTGCTGTGACCCGGGAAGACCCTTCCGCCGATCAGTGGCTGAGAGAACGCAGTGCCCCCGGCCACCGTTACCTCTGACCCACCATCCCCCATGAACCACTGGGGTAATTACCTGGTTTACATGAGTGGAAGGCGTATTGTTCACGGCTGCTAAGCCTGGGGAGCCACTAGCTAGCTGCCCCCTCTGCTCCGTCACATACTCCCGTCTTTCTGCTCAGGCCAGAAGGCCTCAGATCACACTAATTAGCACCTATTGTCCAACTGCTCTGGGCTGCTATCAGCTGGGTTCACTAGGACAGGTCTGAGAGCTGCTGAAATAAGGCTTTCACTAATCACTACGTTACCCAGAGTTCAAGGACAATGAAGTTACAAAGGAATATAGCCTTGTTTGCTCAAATGTGTGTCGATGTCTGGAAGTGAGGTTTTTCACATGTTGCACATTGTGTTTTATATAAAGAGTAATGCAGTCATCATGAAGTACTATTTTCCTCTAACCAGAGTACAATTAAGTCTCCTATGCGTTGTACAAACAGACTTTGTGAACAGCACTTGAATGGAATGGATCAAATTTAGTGCGCGAGGAAGACTCTTTCTGGAAAACGTTCCTTTAAAATCGAGTTATGAGCTTATGAATTATGCTGGAAGTGACAAGCAAATGTGCTTTAAATGCTCACAGGCCGTGCTGATGGATGCAGAATGGACGCGGAGCAGGAAAATCAACCTCAACGCTGCACATCTGGTTCAGCTTAGCTTCACACAAGCAGTTAGCTGTTGACACGGGTGTTGCCGGATATACATATCTATGTCTGTACATTTGCAAGGCTATCCTGGGCGGGGGCCAGCCCGCAACCATAAACAATGGTTTAGGAGAAACGTCAGAATGGGGCAACCTCTCCAGAAAAAAGACTGGCTGCGTTGGTAGCAGACAGAGAGGCTGCCTGCACTCAGACAGAGGACCAGCAGCCTAACTTCATTTGGGCTCGTTTATTGGTGTGTTCTGCTAATCACTTTTTCAGACACATACAAACTAAGTTAGACCACAACAACCAACACGCCACCTTGATGAATGTCTGGCACATTTCTACAACAATTAAGACTGTTTGACTGTTCGTTGTCAAGCCGTGGGTCATTAAAGACATGCAGACATTGAACCCAATCAAAGCAGAGTCTGAGACAGTTAGTTTAGGCAATGCTGTTCTGGCAAATGAAACATTTTCTTTTGTTTACAACGTGGAATATAAAAACAACAGCAGATCAGACTCACAGCACTTATTTGCCTAAAGTGTAACTTCCGATAGAGGTTCCTTTGTAGGTCAAATTTGCTATGGAAAATTGCAGGCCACATAATCCATATCAACATCTGTAAATCCTGATTTCTTCCGCTGAGGTGTGGGGTTGAACCAGATGACAATGTATGCAGTAGGACGTGATATGACTAAAGTATTTGAGGGTTGTCCACGTTCTAGTTGGACAGATAAACAGTTTGTGGATGGCAGTAGAAGGAGCTGAATATGGTCTTCCCTCCCTGTGTGAATCGGGCCCTGGGTGAACAGGGTGGGGCTGTCTCAACCTGGCTCCCAGCTGGAGCTCTCTAAGTGGCAGCAGATGTCTGGGCCTCAGATGAAAACCAGAAAGAAACAAGAAAAGACCTCTAAGATGTGGGTGAGAGGCAAACCTCCCGGACACCCTGACACACATTCATACAAACAAATTCTCAAAAGTGTGTTCGAGCGCACACATTAAACGCACAATTCCAAGCGTTCAATCGGTCACACAACGCAAACGCACACATTGGACTGGGCTCAAACAGAGAGGAAAAGATGAATGACATCCAAAAAATTGAGGTCAGAAGTTATTATGACTTCTGCTTGTCATAACATGAGAATCCCGCACTAGGAGCATGCACAGCTGGGGAAGAGATCTGAGGCTATGAAGTGTGGGTGTGTGTGTGTGTGGGGGGGGGGTAGACTGACAGACAGATAAGACAGACTCACCTTCATAAATCGAGATGATGTGGGGGTGTTTTAGGGACGACATGATTTCGATCTCACGCCGGATGTGAACCATATCCTGCTCATCTTTGATTTTCTCCTTTCGGATGGACTTGATAGCCACCTGGTGACAGGAACAGACCAGACAAGGGTTGGGGTCAGTTGGAGTGAACTCATTGTGGAGAAAGTGACCGGTGATTTCGCTGAATCAAAGTCAGTAAGACCTCAGTAAGACATTGTTGTAATGAACCAACGCAGGTCAAACTGAAGGTCAACAGAGCTCCACCCACACAACACACCTGACACCCCTGCAGCCCAGCGATCGCTCGTCCGTCACTAAAGACATTTGGACTGCCACAGAATGCGCGCTCTGTTGACCGTTGCACAAAATATTATTTATATTAAATCCAAATGACTGTTATCTCAATGTCACAACACCTACAGCCTCATAGTGTATCACCCCGTGTGACATTTGACCTTTGCTCTCAGAGGCCCCGACACACTAATCTTAGTTCATCACCGGACTCCCAGCTCTTGAGTCTGTTTAGGGGAGAAAATTTAGATTAATTCAGAAGAAAAACCTATTAGCAAATGGCACAGAAATGGAGACTGCTTTTGTACTATTCTCACCCTGACATTGACAGCCAGGGATAGGGGCTCGTTCTGGAGTGGGTGGGCGGGGCCTGATCCCAGACTAATGGAAATATCAGTTAGCACATCAATAAGAAAAGAGAGTGTCTGGCCTGTAGGTTTCCATGGTAACTGCCTCTCATGCGGTGTATGTGTGTATAGCTAGGCATGGAAGGTACTGGTGCTTATAAACCTAGCTTGTAAGCTAGCCAGAAGAGTCACTACTACAGTTGACAAAAAAACATTTTTTTCTGGCCAATGAATCATGGTGATAAACAGCAGACCTCTCAGAAACACTGACAGGCAAAGTCCAGTATTTTGGCCTACTGCAAACATCAAAATAAACTAGATGTTTTGTCAAGAGAGACTGTACTGATACTACAGGTTTAAGCTCTCCACACTACTGTACCCTAGGTTCATTATGCCTGTTTCTTCCAGCTAGCCTATACGTAAGGAGGACAAAGCGTTACATATAAGCACAGACGGCAACTACAGTGGAGGCCGATTCTACTGCAGGGCCAGGCAACAGAAACCACATCTAGTGATTATTTTGCCAAGCTCATTATCGTGTACATTCATAAAAAAAGAACAGAACGGAATAATTTTCCTCATCCAGAGCAAGACTTGATTACATAGAGTAAAAAATATACTGCGTATAAAGCAGTAAAAGAGGCCTGTTTTGTTTTCACATTCTGAGTGGTGGTTTTAGCCTCTTAGTGGCTGGTCTTTATTGGTTACGTGTTGTACTTTCATTGTTCTGGGTTGCGACTACCTCTTGTGTTTAACAACAGCATTAGTACACTCTTCAGGACAGATCTGAAACCACAAAGGGAATTCTCCCTCTGTCATGATGTGAAACAGCACTCTTATTCTACTGTAGCCTGTTTTTTTTAAGGGGGTGGTACCATTACCTATAGAAGTCCAGCACGCCCTCTAGTTGAAAATGGTACAGTTTAAACTGGCATGAGCCTAAAATAATTACTTGTACAGGAAGGAGTTTGGTTCCTATAAGCTGCCTGAATGGGTTCTCCTTTGTCAGTATCAAAATGCTCACAAAACATTTAAGTGACATCATTTGATAGAGACAAGCTTTCCAGCAAATTAGAGTGCAGCCAAAAAGCACCATCCCGCGATCCCTTTACCCCTCTAACCCCATCCCTTAGACTTCATCCCCTAGTCCTCATCCCTCCACTCCCTCATCCCACCATCCTTTGTTCCTCATCTCTCCACCCCTTATCATCTGTCCACAGTCTACATTCTAATCCCCACCACCCTTCGTCTCTTACCCCCCAGGCCCAATGTCCTCTTCCCCAGAGACCCAGTAGTGTAGTGTGGTCATTAACCAGGCTGCCTTGTGCGTGATCCACCTGCCAGCTGGCTGACTACAGTGCAACTGTGCATTTGTCTCTGAGTGGTGGGCTATTACTGTCAGTCCCACAGATCGCCGCCCTGCTGACCCAGCCTGACCCAGTCACCCTGCCAGGTATAGACGGGAGGCAGCCCTGTGTGTTTGATGTGAGGCCCTTCTCTGCTCCAACAGAGCCTGACAACGGACAGCGTTTTTCTCAGCCCATTAAAATAGATTAGGTATCCATCACAAGTTCCTCATCGTCACTGAAGATCAGGTTCAAGTGTGTGGATGGAAAGCAACATAGAGATGTGTGTCTGTGTGTGTCTGTGTGTGTCTGTGTGTGTCTGTGTGTGTCTGTGTGTGTCTGTGTGTGTCTGTGTGTGTCTGTGTGTGTGTAAGGGAGATTCAGAGGAGGTTACAATAGCAGGAAGGGCCCAGTGATTGACTGTGAGAGCCATGCCTGTCACTGTAGTATGTTTACAACGTAGCCAGGATAGAGAGTAAAACATGCTGATAAGTGCACACCCACAACCCAACACTGTATCTCCCAGTTTAATAATAATAAATTCAATTTTATTATTTTTATTATTATTATTATATGTCTTCTCCATGTTCATCTCCAGGGAGTGAGGTAATCTACTGCTTATTGGGACTTTGTAACCCTGACAATGGACCCTTCCCATTATGGTAGTTTTTCCCTCTCTAACGACAGTCACCCACAGGATATTAACTTTCCATTGCCGTGTCATTTCCTGTCAGGAATCGCCTTTTATGTGTCACTGCTCACCCTGGGCCCTGCTGTCACCGCAACCTTTTCACTTCACACAACCCTCACAAACACGTTTAACAAAACACACAATACACATAAATGCACATGCATGCACACTTGAACGCACGCACTTCTGTCCCGTGACATCCAAGCACATTACAAACTCATGTGTACGAGTCCTAAATGTTTACGCGTTGTCACATAATATACAAGGGCATGCGTGCACTGTCACAATCCAGCAAGTCCACAGACAGGCTCAGTTCCCATCCTATGGGAGCAGCCAAATGAAACGACATCTGAACAACCTCAGTCACACATACACCCTAATGTACCTACCACATGTAATCAATCACACAGTGAAAGTCTCTTCCAAGCTTCACACACCGCATCATTCTCTTTTTTCTCCATCTGGTCTAGTTATTTCGTCTAGGAAGCCGGCATGCCAGGCAAAGCCATTCGTATGGCAGCAGGATTACGTAACAGTCTCTCACCCTGCAGCTATCTCGGACCAATGGACACTGAGGGCTCTTGAGGTCAGGGGTACATGTATGTACAGTCTCACAACACTGTGCCAGACACACATGCCTCAAAGAACCATTGTTTTTGCAATGTCTCTCTCTGTTTGTTGGCCTGTGTGGATTGACCAATGGCCCATCTGCAATTGTACTGGTAATATTGTTGTTGCACGGTGAATGGTGTGCTGTGCTGAATGACAAAAGTTGAACAGGGTGAATTAATATCAGATGATAGCACTACCTACACACTGTTCCAGGGTCAGCTCTGCTGCCTGCCATTTGAAGTGGAACCAAGCCATTTGAAGAACTAAGACAGCATCACTGGTAGAAGAGACGTGCATGGGGATAAGGCACTTCGATCATGCCATATATCTCTACAAGGATTTCATGAGATCCCAACCACATAATAAGGAAAATACATTGTTCGTTATTAATGGTCTTTGGCTATCTACCAATTAACGTTTAGGATTTAAAATCAGTGAGTAAACAATACACACTGCAAAGTGTCATTAGGCTATAAACAGACCCAGTTGGTCAAAACACTCAAGCTCCCAGTGTGTTTAATGAGTTAAGAAAGGTACAGTACGAAGCATTGCTGCCATAAAGCAATGGAACAAGCCAGGCAGGCTATGAGGCAGATATAGAAGATATTGGTTTATGATGCCCCCACCATGGACACATGTGCCAAGAGCTATGGAACACAGCGAGACATGTTGACCCTTCTAAATTCCAGCTGGCATTCTGAACGCATGTATGGAAAGTTCCTCTCGTTCTGCCAAAAGCGAACCATGGCCTGTGGGTCAGATTCTGCAGCACATGGAAATATCTGAAGAGGTGAGGTACACAGGTCTCCAATTATGGAGCATTAGCGCATACTTGAGGAACGTGTTGGCAAAACACTACACCAATACACAAATAAACCCAAACAGTTGAGAAACCATTGGTCAAAGTGACATTAAAGAACCTACCGATGTTGTTTTCAGGAATGAAACATTTTAAAATAACAAACAAAGGCGTTTTTCTAGGCTAACTCTGAAATTTAAGTTGCTAGAGTCCTGTTAAACTAACATCAATAAATTGCTGATTCCAGCTCATTATATGTAAGTAGAAGAAAGTATATTGAAGGATTTGTGAGAATTCTATAACGCGTTTGGTTTGGTTCATTTCAGCTCCATCAATCATTAGGGATATTTAAACATCTGCACTTAAGCTTCCGGTCGCGAGGCACTGCTGGGGACAGCGCGCGTGCTGAAGACATTCCCAAGGCCTCTCTGGCTCTATGAGCACGAGGGAATTCCCCAAAGGAAATAAATACTCACACGCCTAGAGCGCAACAAAGTAGCTATTTAGGTCCTCTTTGTTGCAGCAGTGTTCTGTATGATTTTTTAATTCGGCGTCTCACTCTCAACTGAATTTACATGTTGCAGCCTTAAACGATAGGCCTATATGATGAAAGTCTCATACAGGGTGCTGTCATAGGTGTCTAACATACAGGGTTTAAGAAATCCCTATGCATAAAGTATCTCACCTCTCTTCCGGAGTGTCGTTCAATTGCCTTCTTGACTTTGCCATAGGTCCCTTTTCCGAGGGTCTCAAGCAATTCGTAGCGGTGTTTCAGGTTATGCTTGTGGTGGTGTTTCTTGAAGCCTGAATTTCTCCTGCTGCCATCGCCAGCTGCCGGTGCCTCTGCCATTGAATGACCGGCAGGTAGCGATGGAGGCGACAAATCAACCCCCGATTGTTTACTAGCTGAAGTGAGTGTATGTTTTGCCTCAGGACTGGTCAGGCCTCGGTGGGCCGAGAGGCAAGGTATTTCCATATTTAGGGAAGTATTTAAACTAACTTCCCAATGTAAATTGTCGTCAGCTAAGCTATATGTTAAAAATATTGATACTATAGTAATACTTATTATAGGCCTAATAATAGTCGTAATAAATAAAATAAATTACAAGAAATATTGCGTAAATATTATATTAATAAACATAGAAATTATTCAGATTGTCTAACGGTTACTCCCTTTGCTCATTATTTTCTGATCAAAGAATTATCTCCACATCTAGTCATCTAATTGCCTCCTTATTAAAGGGAGTCATTATTATACGATTAAATAAAAAAGCAAGATTATAAAGGAGACATTACCTGCCTTTACGCGCCTGATACATAATGCAATGCATATTATATATGTCTAACTATAAAGGTAGCCTCTAGGCTAGGGACTACAGTCCTCTAAATATGTATTCAGAATTGAAAAGACGAATGCATTTCGTAAACTAAACCCACTTTCGATTTTATGTATCCTCTGTTATGAACAATCGCACTCAAAATCTAGCATTTCTGAAGAAAAGATAATATTTAGGTTAATAAAATATCGGGCTATTATATTTTCGTTATTCCTATAGGCTACTGGCATTATCTCATAGTCTTTCCTTTACTCTGGGCCGCTCACATAATCTAACGTAAAAATGCTGCCAACATCGTTAACTCACAACTAACAGGCGAAACCTTCAGCGTCATTGCCTCCCGAGAAAGCAGCGACGAAACCGGCGTTCTGGATGAAGATTACCCTCATTTTGTCCACAAACCAGGTGTAACGTCATTCAGCTGAACGCTGTATACTGCCCGACTGCTCCATGCCCAAGTCGACGTTACAGACGCGCTATGATCGGATATGTCAAGCCCAGACGTTTTGAATATTGCCATGGTCGTTTTGCTCTCCTTCTTCTTGTGCCCTTCTCCCTTTCTCTCTATTCTCTAACGTGTGGGGTTCTGAATAAGGAATGTGAGAAGATCGAGTCTGGAGGCGGAGTTAAAGTCTTCCTTCTCTCTAGGTTTGTGCTCTCCACCTCTCCACCTCTCTCTGTACTTTGAACTGCTGTGGACTGTTTTTCTTTAAATTGTCATTGACAAAACTAATCATAATATAATCTTGATCCAAAGAAAATGCCAAAAATATAATTCTACCTTGCATTCATTCACAATAATATAGCTGATTATATTACAAGAGAGCGTATTTCAGTAATAATGAATTTTGATGAACGCTTTATGAACCCATAGGTCCTTAACGTTTACACCAAGTTTTTCCACAATCAATAATAACACTAAAACTGCTACCATGAGAAAGTCTGACCGAAATATTAATTGATTTGTGAATTAAAATGAAATTCATAAATTTTAGGTTTATCATTAATTAAATATTGGGAATTCATTCTCTGCCAAGACAGGCAGTGAATTCACCATATGTCACATTGTCTTTTCCTTCCTGGGGACACCTCATGCAAAATTAATTCATGTTTGTATCTCACTCTTGCATGAAATGCATTATCATCTTGGAACGCATTATGGCATTCTAATCTTGTAATCATTATGGCCTTATGATGTTATAATCTTAGAACACCATAATGACGTTATAATCTTAGAAAACCATAATGATGTTATAAACTTAGAAGGCCATAATGATGTTATAATCTTAGAAAACCACTTAAATAAGATACCCCATTTGTGATTAAGGCCCCTGCTACATCATAACAACAGTGGACTCTGGACAGTTAATTCACTGAACACGGTTTTCACCCTGTACCCCCATATAACTACACAGGACACCATACACATACACTAGAGCATTGTGGTGTGGGTATTTTTGGTATAATATCTGTATATCCAGTTCTATATAACGTATCTTAATTACATATTTATCAACAATTTATTATCAAAAAATTTTTTTAACCATAGTTACACATCCCAGGTGTCCCAAAGAGAGTTTGTGAAAAATTGGCAAAGCTCAGGATGACAAAATTGCCTTGATTGGTCCCTCTGTTGTGACTTCCTGTGGTAGTTTGTGTGCCTGAAGCATGCAAGACCGTAAAGTCACATTAAGGATCTTATTCCATCTATATTTAACAGGCATTGCTACATTTGGACAAGAGCTTTCTTCTTTCTTTGCAGCAAAACAGAGCAAACAAAGCCAGCTGCAATATCAGATGGTCCATTGCCTTTCTGCACAGGGAGCTCCTCCTCAGCTCCGGTCCACCGTGGTTATATAGCGTGGTTATATAGCGTGGTTATATAGCGTGGTTATATAGCGTGGTTATATAGCGTGGTTATATAGCTTGGTTATATAGCGTGGTTATATAGCGTGAAACATTATGAAGACAGCAGTTCAATCTCCTTTAAATTGTTCATGATAGTCAATCCTGGTTTTACACTTTTCACTTTTATCTGTGTGTTTTCCAATGTGGCACATCTCTGCCTATACAAACCTCTTGCCCTGGTTATATAGCGTGAAACATTATGAAGACAGCAGTTCAATCACCTTTAAATTGTACATGATAGTCAATCCTGGTTTTACACTTTACCTCTGTGTGTTTTCCAATGTGGCACATCTCTGCCTATATAAACCTCTTGCCCAGGCCAGAACCTCTGCTCTGTTACTTAAATGGTCCCAGACTACAAGATATTACATGTTGCAGCCTCCAATAACCACATTGAATCATCTAATTGGGTTCACTGTATTGTCTCATGTTATAAGTGTATTACCGTGTAATCTATTCACTATTTAGAAAGACAGAAATTGTAAAGTTCACCTTTATTTATCCAGCTAAGCTGATTAATAACCGATTCTCATTTGTAATAGTGATCTGGCCAAGCATTAGCATGACTTGGCAGAGATGCAAAAATATATAAAAAAAACTACTATTTTAATAACTATACCAATGTGGCTGGAAAAATAAAAATAGTAAATGTGATACCAAATGCAGATATTTATATATAAAAGACATGAGTGGTGCAGAGTTAAAGGTTCGGCATATAATAATGATAAACATACAGCTCTGGTAAAAAATTAAGAGACCACTGGATATCTTTGTGCAGGACCACATCTCTTGTCCCCCCCCGTCACAGCCCCAGATGTTATGATGCAATAGTTTATGTACCGGGGGACTAGGGTTTTATACATTCATTTTGGGGTCAGAGCTGTGTCAAGGTACTAGACCCAAGGTATGCCCACTCTAATGTTCCTGATGTCATGTTCATCCTAGGAGGACCATAGGAACATGCGACAGGACCATGTGGCCTAAAGACTCCTTCCTGTCCCCTTCCTGTGCCCGGCCCGCTGCTGTGCTGGATCCCATCTCACTGCGGTTCATCTCCAGGCGGCTTCACGGTCTTCCTTCACAAGACCACCGAACTGTATTGATGCTACATAAAGACTATGGTCACAGTCCACCCATCATATCTTCATTGCTGGACAATAATTGAACACTGTTGGACCCTATTACAATGGGCTGTGTACCTTCAGATCCCACACCCAGTACAGCCAGAAGAGGACTGGCCACCCCCTTGAGTCTGGCCTCTCTCTAGGTTTCTTCCTAGGTCCCTCCTACTAGGGAGTTTTTCCTAGCCACTGTGCATCACTTGTGTTGCTTGCTTTTGGGGGTCTCGGGCCGGATGTCTGTCAAAGCACTTTGTGACAACTGCTGTTGTAAAAAGGGCTTTATTAATAAATTTGATTGATTGATTGGATAATCAGTTTCTCTGCTTTAATTTTTGATAGGTATGTTTTTGGGTAAAATCAAGACTTTTGTTTTTTTCCATAAACTACTGACTACATTTCTCCTCGAAATGTCATTTAGAGTATTTTTTTGCAGAAAATGACAACTGGTCAAAATAACAAAAAATATTAAGTGTTGTCAGACCTTGAATAATGCAAAGAAAATAAGTTAATATTTATTTTTAAACATTACAATATTTATTTGTTAACTTATGATGAGTTCAGAAATCAATATTTGGTGGAGTAATAATAATTAATAATAATACTAATAATTGTCTTTCATGCGTCTTGGCATGCTCTCCACCAGTCTTTCACCTTGATGTTGTGTGACTTTATGCCACTCCTTGTGCAAGACTTCAAGCAGCTCAGCTTTGTTTGATGGCCTGTGACCATCCACCTTCCTCTTGATCACATTGCAGAGGTTTACAATGATATTCAGGTCTGGAGATTGAACTGGCCATGAGAGGTTTTTGATCTGGTTGTCCTGCATCTACACATTGATTGACCTGGCTGTGTGACACGGAGCATTGTCCTGCTGGATAACAATCCTCAGAGTTGGTGTACATTGTCAGAGCAGAAGGAAGCAAGTATTCTTCCAGGACAACCATATACCATATAGTGCTTCTAAAGCTAAGCAGGTTTGGGCCTGTAGGGGGCACTCTTCCCTCTGCTCTAACAATCAATCCCAAAATGCCCCAGGGCAGTGATGAGGACATCTGCCCTGCGTAGGGTGCCGTCTTTCATATGGGACGTTAAAACGGGTGTCTTGACTCTCTCTGGTCACTAAAGATCCCATGGCACTATTCGTAAGAGTAGGGGTGTTAACCCCGGTGTCCTGGACAAGTTTCCAATCTGGCCCTCATACCATCAGGGCATCCTAACTAATCTTTCAATTGTCTCTTGCATCCCCCTCCCTCCCCACACTTCTTCCCAGGCCGTTGTTGCAAATGAGAAGCTATTCTCAGTGAACTTGCCTGGTAAAATAAAGGTACAAACTAATTATGTGGCTTGATTCATGCATCCTTTACAAAGACAGATCCTCCAACCAAATTTCACAGTGGGTGCACTGTGGCTTGTAGCCTCTCCAGGTCTCCATCTAACCATCAGATGACCAGGTGTTGGGCAAAGCTGAAAATTGCGCTCATCAGAGAAGAACCTTAATCCAGTCCTTTACAGTCTAGTCCTTATTTATTTATTTAACCCTTATTTAACCAGGTGGGCACGTTGAGAACAATTTCTCATTTAAAACAGCGACCTGGCAAGACAAAGCAAAAAGGTGCAAGTACAGACAGAGTTACACATGAATACAAATACACAAGAATTACACAAAGGGTAGAGTAAGGAAGAAAGATAAAAAATGCAGTCAAAATTGAAAGAGGTAGATGTAAGTAAATGTACAATTAGTGCAAAGAAATCTGAGGTTTAGCGGTAGATCAAATTAATACTTTCTAGCTTTGTACAACTTCAGAAGCCTGTTTCGAACCATCCTCACCGTACACTTCACCCCAGCTGCCATTTTGCCTTTCTTTTTGTAGGTCACTTGATGTCATACTATAGTTGTTGAGTGGCATTCAAATGACTTGGCGGTCATCCCAGTAAATGGAGAGTCATTTTCACCCTCTGCTGGTCTGTAGCTTTTTTGTCCCCAGTGTCTGCTGCTTGACCTTGTTCTTATGAAGCGGTCTTTGCAATTTTAACGATGGAAGCAACCCGACACTCACTGTTTCCCTCTGCCAGTAAATCCATAATTGAACCCTTCTTTTCCTCACTCAAAACTTTCAGTTTCAACTGTTTTGGTATGGCCAATAGTTATTGTTTTGTTCCAATTACATTTGAGGTACTACTAGTACTATTTTTGCAATCCACCTGGTCCAAAGAGGATAGTGATAACCACATGTGGTTTTTATAATTGTCCTCATTAAATAAGATTTGTTTCAAGTGATCACCTAATCAGTGCCCCATTTAGTAGAATGAGTAATGCCTGTGTTTGAATTAGACAGACACTGGGATGGAATGGCTGCCATACATGTAGAGATGCTGAGTTGAGAAAAATGTGCAGTGGTCTCTTAATGTTTTCAAGAGCTGACATATTCATATACATATGTTCAGATTCTGTCAAACATAATCTGATTACAGTAACCTGTTCTGCGCTATTGTTTCTGCATAAGAAGTATACATTTAGAACATTGGTGGTGTTCGTTTGTTTCTAAACATGGCCATTGGGTATGGTAAAACTGTGACAGTCAAAGATTTGTATTTTGAGCTACAGGAGAAAAATAATGCCAACATTGCCCCCTAGTGGAGAGAAATATGTAGACAGCGCATAACTCAACATTTACTAGTCAACAGGAGGAATGTAACTATAGGTTGTACATTTGTACTGACACAATTTATTCCCAAACAATAACAGCAGTTCAAAATACAGATATATTCCTGTCCACTAGGATATTTGATTTATAAATAATGCTTTTCTACTTCCCAGCCAGTCAGAAACTAATGAATTAACCATCCGACAGACGACCATGGCTGCCAAAGGCAATAAAAGGGGATTCTGGGCAACACATGCGGAAATAAATTTAATGGCTCCGACATAAAAAGAGAGAGGTTAATCTGCTTTTATTTGTTGCAATAGCCTGTAGGACCATATGTACCCCTATATCATATTTTAGAAAGACCTTTCCCAAAACATACTGCGCTGTATCTCACTGCTTTATGTTTCTGAAGCTAAACAGGTAAGACCTCTGGGATCATGATGCTAGAAGATGTGTTGGAGGGCCAGTAGGACGAATTCTTCCCTCCGGTCTTAAAATGAAATTCCACAGCCCCAGGGCAGTGAAGGGGTTAGTGCCCAGATTAGGCTGCAGTCATTCAGCTTGGATGTAGTACAAGTGTCCTGACTCTCTGTGGTCACTAAAGAGTACATGGCCGTTGGCATCCTGGGTACATTTTCAATCTGGTCTTCACACCATCATGACAACCTAATCATCCACAGCTTCCACTGAGCTCATTACTTCCAACTTCTCCTTTTCCTCCTGTATCCTCTCAGAAGGAAAATGTATGCAAATACATGCAAGTTGCTCTGAATAGGTGACTACATCAATAACATTACAGAAAGACACCTTCTCTGTCTCTATGTTAGTGTGTTGAATAATAGTAACCAATGACACTTAACATAAAAGCACTTATGTGTTACAATTCTTTCTTTACAGTGTACCTAACCAAATCATAATCAAGTAAATATTTATAAAAGAACATATGCAACTTCACAGTAAATGGCCACGTTCCAGTTGGC